>JASDQU010107510.1:279441-290577 GCA_032191745.1 Picea mariana | reverse complement strand
TCAATCTCAACCGTAGATCTATGCATCAACGCCTCAACCGTTCAAATTCACACTTTCTTTATACATGATTCCGGACCCCCCCTCCCCTACCGTTAAAGGTAGAACGATCAGGGGGGGGGGGGTCCAAAAAAGCTTGTCAACCGTAGATCTCAACACCAACCGCTCAATCGTTCATCTACGTACTGTCTTTACTCTGTGAGCGCAAAGTCATATTTTCTCCAAAACTTAGGATAAGTGCATTATGTGGATTCGCCCAAGCTTTCTCCGTTTTTATCACCATGGGGGTTAGACATCAAACCTTTAAAACATCAAAGATATGGTTCAATATCGATCATCATGCCTGTTTTATTAAAATGAAGAAAACTACCCTATGCTCTAACCTAATTACCTATGACATTTAGCCCAGATTAAACTGTTGGACTAAGAAATTACTCTATCCTAGGGTTATTTGACCAAGATTAGGCAGTTTGGTCAAATTTATTCCCTAACTAACCTAATTCGCTTGACTAAGATTAAACAGTTTAGCCAAGCTTATTCACTACTCCTATCAACATCAATTTAAAAGGACTTGGCCATGTTTAAACTGTATGAACCAAGTCACTGTTATTGCATGGGGCTTTATCCAAATTCTTTTATGCCCTCTTTTATTCTTTTTCTTTCTTTTCTTTTTCTTTTTCTTTTTCTTTTTCTTTTTCTTTTTCTTTAATTATTTGTAGAATGAAAAATCATTTGGCAACCAAAACAATAAAAGGATAAAAATTTTCAGCCACCAGTTGATCCTATAAATTATAGGGTTATAACACTCTCCACACATAAACAAATGTACATAAATGACAACTTTTCTTAGAAAAAAGTTACCTTACTGAAAATAATCTTGGAACTAGTTTTCTCACAAGTTCCTTCATTCCAAAATTTCCCAAGTTGCAAATGGAGAGAAACAATCCTTATATAGATTTGAGCTCTAACTCCTCTATAATAAAATATTGTTTCCTCATGAGCTTCTCCAAGGTAAAATACTAAAATATTTACAACTACTACCTAAGTGGGTGAAATAGGTCAAAATCCCATAGAAAACACTTATATACAATGTTCTAGATGAGTGTAGCACCACTTATCTCCTACCTCCTTCTTCATCTTCACACAAACACACAATTTGGATGGCATTTGTTCGTCTCATGTGCAAGGTGCTTTCCCAGAAATAGCTTCCTCCAAAATATTAATAAAATAATTGGTCAATGAATTACAATGCTCTCCTAGATGTATGCATGGATGCCAAGTGTACAAGTCTATTGATTAAGGGCACTCTTCAACAACTAACCACCTCTAAACAATAATATTGCTTTGTCAAATGAGTAAGGAGAATTTCTAAATGGGTGAGTGATTTTCCATGTGTATAGAATGAAAATTCCATGTGCAAATCTAAAAAGGAGGGCACTCTTCTAGATATGCCACACATCTTCATTAGTTAACTCCTTCTATAAGTTTTGACCAAGAAATAATAAAAAAATCCTCCATGAACTAGTGTGTCCTTGTTCCTTGAGCCCTTTTGGTCCATTTGACTAGAAAATGATAATAAAATAACCTCCTTAGCTTGCACGCCCTTGGTTCTTATGCTTTGTGGAAAAATTTGAGTAGATAATGACCATGAAATGATCCTTCAACAATTGTTGTAACTTCCCAATTTTAATCCCCATAAATTTTAATCTAATTGTGCAAATGCGATTTAGGTCGGTGATCTAGTATGTTTTGGGATGGAGAGCCTGTAATAATTTTAGGTCGTAGAGCATAGCATTTTAAATGTTCATACATTTATTGATAAAAAAAAAACATTGGCTACAATATGAGAGGGATGGTAACGTTGGGGGGCTATGATTCCACAAGAGACTAGTCTAAAGGGGTTCCACCTGCCTAATAACCCAAGTCATTCTTTTATAAATCATTGTTGCTATTAAATATTTACCCCTTTGACTTATTTTAGAGTAGTCATTGAATGTATGTAAGAGGTTGGTGGGAAAGGTCATCTCATCTATCTATGATAGCATGGGTTGGGTACAATATTTATTGGGAAATGTGTGAGAGTCAAAGCATGCCTGAAGAAAAGGGAAATCCTAGTAAGAAGAGTGAGCAATTTTTACAATAGGTACTTGGGAGAGAAACACGGGGGATTCACCTTGTTGACCAATATCTTATCATGTTCATTCATAAAGGGAGTTTTTAAATTGTGAAAAATAAAGTCAATATATTATAGGTATTAGGGGGGATGTAGGGTATCGGGGGGGTTTATAGGTATTGGGGGCTATGAAAAGGGATATCTAGTAAAATAGAGGTTTCTTTTATTGAAAAGATGTATTGGGAGGGGGGTTCAACAAAAGGATTTTTGGAGGTATTTATCAACATGGATAATTTTAAGGATGGAAATTTATATTAATATGTAAAAACCTTGGCGAATCTTACTAGTCCTTAATATGCAAACAATAAAATGTTTGGCGATATTTTCGTAAAAATATTCAAATTTCTAAGGATTTTATATAGTTTTTATAAAATTTTGGCCATTTTAAGGTTAAATAATTTTATTCTATGGAATTTAGGTGAATCAGTTTTGGAAAAAATGGAATTTGGTGAATATTTTTTTGGGAAAAATCATGGAAAAATCGCCCATGGGTGAAATTTATCCCTTTAAATTTTCCCTATTTTCAATATCTAGTGAAATTAGGGGTATTATTTAATATCCCATGAACACAGGTGCTATGTCACGGGTTCATTGAGTGAATACCCCATGGAGAGAAAGAGGTGAGCCAGGTGTGAAAAAGGGGACCAACCATACTAGCCATAGAAATATGGCTTTATTGGGCTAAGTTTGATGTTGGAAATGTACATTATGTGCCTTTAATTGTGTTTCCTATTGTGTAAACTACTCAAGAGCCTTGAGAAGGATGTTGTGAGCACTCTTGGAGTCCCAAACTATGAAATTTCCAGTCCAACCATGTGTTGGAGCCCTGGAGGGAAGTGTGATGGATCGAGGAACTATGTGAAAAAGAAGGGGATCTCATTCCTTGGGTTGTGTAGGTTGAGGGGAAAGAGAGTCAGTGGATTGGAATTGTTGTGAGAGTTGTTAATTTGGGTGTTGGACTATTGTTTGTGGATAGTGGATAACCAAGAGACCCATTCCTCCTTGTGGATTCATAGCCCCAACATGGGGGTGGCCTATTGTTGAGAGAAATAGAATAACATAGCCTATGATTGGAAGGAACATCGCTCGCATGAAACCAATCAGAGACAATTCTCTTATGAGATACGTGTTATATCTATGTTCTGTTTTGTATGTTCAATTCCATTGTGTAAACATGATTATTTGAATGTTATGTTTGCTTGAATGGTTATATTCATAAAATATTAATATGTTTTTAGATGCATGAGAAATTCTAGGCCTGTTGGCTTTGTTAATTTTTATTTGTATTAGAGAATTTTATTTGTCTTAGCAGGTTAGGTATTTACAAGTGCACCCTAGAAAGTAGTGCCTTTGTCCACTTAATAACCTTGATCTCAATAAAATATTCATCTTGCATATGCCCTTAAAGAGGGAGAAGGAGTGTGCCCTTGAAGAATGTACAATTGTGTCCACTTTGACCAAGTCAACCTTGAAGTTATCACCCTATAAGGGGAACCCTTTGAGCAAGTCAAATCATCACTAGTCACTTCACATGTGTACAAGGTGTGAACAAGGTTATGCAAGAAGTGGATTGTTCAAGGTGTGAGCAAGTTTATGCAAGAAGTGGACATGTCCTCATAGTGGAGTGCACCATCTAAGGATGTGTGCATGAGAGGATAAGTTGGATGAGGTAGATGGATGATGTGGAGGGTCAAAACCTTAGGGTGCATGAGTAATTATCTTCCATAGTTAACCCAAGATTCAACTAACTCCTCAAACCTCATGCTAAAGGATAAGGATAGATCACAAAGGACTTAGTAAGTGTGAAGAAGGCTAGGTTAAGGTGAGGATGAACTATATTTTTTGAGTGTATCAATTTAACACATCCAAAAAGGGGGAGTGCCTAGTCTCATGTGTACCTCATGGACTTTAAGTTACAATTCCTAGTGACCAATTAGAAAGTGAAGATTACGGAAACTATTTCAATGAAGAATTAGAACAATAAAGTGTTAATAGACCAATATTTAGGCACTCAATCTAAGGTTTACGATTGAAATAAAAATATCCTGAACCAGTTAGGTGTGTTCACATTGGAAAAAGTGGAAACATGAGAATTGAGGGTTTAATAAGGTAAATAACTCAGGGAAACATAGGCTGAATGTACCATGTGTCTTATAGGAGATGAGGTGAAGTGAGATACAAGGTAATTGTGGGTTTTACCTATGAAAAAGGTTAGGATGTCTTGTTTATTCCTTTCCAAGCCTTTTGGATTTGACTTTTAGTATTTTCTGGAAGTTTTAGGGTCATATACGTGCTTTGTTGTGCAAATAGTCACCTACATACACACTTTTGCTTTGGGACAATCGTGTACATACATGCTCTACCTTATACAAAATTGCATACATCTCCAAAGAAAGAGTATTTTACTATTTTATGCCTTCTTGGGGTATTTGGGTTGGTTTTTTTGGATCTGTCCTAGGTCTTGTGACTTTCTTTGACCTACTGTTAGTTACAAATGTCTTACAAGTTAGATGTTTTTACAAAGAAAAACAAAAAAGAATTGGTTTCTTTATTTTTTTTCTTCAAGCTTGTGTGAGTAATTTGAAGGTTATTTTCTTGGTTTTTCCTATTTACAATTGTTGTGTTAACTCTCCTTACAGTCTGAATAAGTCTGGTTTAGTTCTCTTTGCCTCTCATTTTTCATTTTTTTTCTTGTTTTGCATTGAAAAAGAAAATTACTTTAGTTTTCCATTTTCCATTTTGCTTTTAAAAAACGAGAAAACAAAATAGAGAGTTTTCTTTGTTCTTATCTCTTTTAGTCTTTACCTTTGTTTATCACTGAAAAGAAAACTCATTTTTGAGCATACTTTCTTCTTCTGTGTATATTGATTTCAAAATATTTCTTGTATTGTGGAAAACTTTGTTTTTTCGTAAGTTTTGGTCATAAGTTTCGTTGAAAAGGAAATTTTCGTTTTGCTTGTTTTTTGATAGCTACATTGCATTCAAAAAGTCACATTAATTTTTGCATTTAATCTAAAAGAACATCTTTATTAGTTGCATTGCATTGAAAATATAAAGAGTTTGCATTTTTGAAGCATTCCTTAACATTATTTTTCCATTGAAGAATAAGCTTGTTTTTCTTAACAATAGTGTTTTTAAAGTGCTTCATTTTCTATTGAGTCTCAAAACATCACTAAGTTTCACATCCATAAACCTTTGAGTAAACAACACCCACTAAAATTAACACATAATTTAAAAGAAATTATACTTTTTGTTTGTAGGGTATACAAACTAGTCCAGGTTTAAGGCCTTGGATTAGGATTGGAGAGATAAATATCCAAGGGCGTTGAACCAACGTAGGAGTTTGAGATAGGGAGAGACAAATCCAATTTTCATATAGGTGTGGTTGGGAAAATCCTCTAACATAGGAGCCAAACACGAGGTCGCGTGAGGAAGATTCAAGGAGACAACCCCTCTGAGGCTTGACCAAGCATAGTGGATAGATCATATACAAGAGTTTTGCTAGTACCCATACCTCCCTGAGAGGTGGTCCTTTCGAAGCTCCGATCTTTGCTACCCTACCCATACGTTCGATCCATAATGTCGACTATTCACCCAGACATATACTGCGAGTTGGTATCCATAGTTTCTTTTCCTAGGTATCTTATAGGTGATTGTGGGAGGTTTCCCGTGGTACCCGAGGAAGACGTCCTATCACTCTTGTTGACCACCTATTTCGACTAGGGGGTCAACTTCATATACCATGAAGATATGTACCTAGTGGTATAACTAGTTTGAATACTTTTGGTTCAACATGAATTTTTTTTCTCTCGACACGTCTTTCTATGTACTCGGAATGTTCGATCCCGTACGTGGGATAATATTGTAATATGCTAGCATGAGTAAATTGTTTTCTATTTACCTAGGAATTTATCATTAGGGAATTACTTTCATCGAGTGTTTTTTTTCTCAGGTAATTAATCTTGCTTGATTGCAATTTTAATTATCGTTGAGTTTTTCGCTCACAATAATTCTCCAAAGTGGTGAAAGGTGTTCTAATGATCGAGCCCAAGGGGTGACTAAGGTATATAAGTGTTGTAAATGACCATGCTAGAAATCTCCTAACTCACTTTTATATTCATATTTCTCTATTTAAGTTTATGTTTCATTGAGCTAAATCAAGTTAACAAGATTCTTGGTTTTGTAGGATTTTCTAGCAAATACACCTTGCTGATTTTTATGCAGATTTTAAACAACAAGGAGCAGGTGCTACTTGTTTTTAGCCCCCAAGGAAATCTAAAGGATTTATAAAGCTGGGATATCAAATCCCCTCTTATCTTCCTCTTCTTAAGTATTGTAAGCAACCCAATAGAGTCTCTTGGGCTTTCCTTCTCTCAAATAAAGATAAAAATCTGATATTGTAATAATTTAGGAAATATTGCCCACACCTTGCAAAGAGATTGGCCTAAGACATCCTTGCAAAATCATGAAGGATAGAGTTAGATTTATTTTCCTTGCATTTCTTGTATTACACCCACCTTGGTCAAAATGATAGGCTAGTCCTCCACTTGTGCCATTGTTGTGGGTTTTCTTTTCATTTAATTCTTTGCTATACTGTAATGTCCCCCACCTCTTAGAGAGGTGATGAGGAGACTCAGTGGCCTGGGAACCCCCACTAGGTCATAGTCTCACACTGAAGGGGGAAAAGTCAAGAAGTTAAAAGTTATATTTTTAAGTTGACTTAAGAAAGGGAAAGGATAAAGGAGTAATAGATAACTCAACAGAAGAATAGAAGATTAACCCTGGGAGTTAACCTAACTCAACAGAGAATTAGAAGGAAAAGTATAAGTAAGAGGCTGGGGTGCACCTATTACTCATTCTGGTTTTGGATTAGCATTGGCTATTGCTCTTGAGCATTCAGTTTTGGGGTTTTGCTGTACAAACCCTTGTGAGAAACTCAGTGGTGAAATATCCACTCACCTTATTCCACAACTTGGTCTCGGGGATGAAAGACTCCTCCACACCATTCTAGTCTCAGCCCATCTCCATCTAGCACTTTAGAATGGGCAAGAACATCAGTTTGAGGGATTTTCTGGAGGGTTATCATCATTCTACATTTGTCTGCAGATTGGGATGTCTCGGAGCCATAGGGGACATCCTGTGATTCAGTAAAACTCAGATCTAGGGAGATCTACTTGAGATCTGAGCCCGAAACTTCTCCCACGGGATTCTCATAGCCCGATCTATATTCTTGGAGAGTTTCAGAGCATTTGGAGGCCTCCTTCATCAGGGCCAAACCTGCTAGGGTTTCAGTCATCCAGTGGGGTGCACCATTCAGTGGAGATTTCAGATCTACAGCGATTGAGAGGGATCTTGGAGATTCGAGCATCTGGGTTGTTCTTACCATCACCCGATCTATATTCTTGGATAGTTTCTGATCATTTGGAGATCTCCTTCATCAGGGTCAAACTAGCTAGGGTTTCAGTCATCCAGTGGGGCACACCATTCAGTGGAGAATTCAGATCTACGGAGTTTGAGAGTGGATTTGGGAATTTGGACATCTGGGTTTTCCTTGCAGTTGCCCGATCTATCATTTGGCATATTTCTCGGGATGATTGGACACTTTTGGTAGCAGGGCAGAATTATTCAGGGCTTCAGCATTCTAGCAAGACGTGGCACTTTCCAGCTTGGAGGTTGAGCATTAGTATGGCTCAGATCTGCTTGATTTAGTCTTCATTGTATATCCAGCCTTTGGAGGCTCATTTTGTATTGTCGGGAGAATTTTGTAGCAGCTCATATGTATTGCTCGTACGACCATTTGAGGTTTATGCCAGATCGGCCATCTATTGTATTGATCTTACATTGCTCATAATAAAAAGGTCAGATCTTTGCTTGTGCTTCTACATCTTGAATATATTGTGATCTCCATGTGTTGATGAATCTTGTATGCACTTTAAAACTCAATAAATTAGTAGTAGTTAGTGATTCCAAGAAAGAATTTGGCTTGGGATCATTACATATACCCACCTTGGCCAAAACAGTAGGCTATTCCTCCACTTGTGCCATTATTGTGGAGTTTCTCTTTAACTTTCCAAGTCATTTTAATTATTGAAAAAGTAATCATATTTGTACTCCATCTCTTCCCCGTATTCTCTCCCCTTTCCACTTTGTGGATCCTAGGTGATAAGAAATGGTAAAGGATTGGGAGGTTAGTTTAATTAGGCACCCAAACTTTTATTGGTTCAACCACCAAAAAGGGTGACTTGGGAGGCTACAAGGGGTGTAATTTGGGGACGAATTCATGGCACTATGTGTCCTCCTTTCTTGAGCACCCAAGAATTTCAGATTTGACCTGTGGAGCTAGGGAAGGTCCTTGATTTACCTTATTCTTGAGCACCCAACAATTCCTTTTGGTTGAGGGGATAACAATTTGGGGTAGTCACATAGTCTAGTCTTGTATCTATCACACTTTAATTGATCCAGATTATTTTCAACACTAAATGAGAGTGGAGATATAAGAAATAAATGTACAGAGATGTATCATATATCCAACAATATAATAGAAATATATAAGATATATAAACACAAAGATACAATAATACATAATCTTTATTAATGTGCGAAATGTACAGAACTGTAAAAATAAAGAGTGAAAGACTTGCTAGAATGGTGAAAACTTATCTCTGAGAAGAGATGTGATGGTTACTCTCATTCAAAAGAATATCATTTTTACAATGAGGCTCCAAATTCCTTTTTAAGATAATTAAAATACAAAACCCTAACCCTCGAAGATGAAAATCCAAAAGGTTTGCGGGCCCCGATGGGGGTAGTTGATACGTCAACTTTCTGAGGGCGTAATGCTTGCATACGATCTTCGTTTGGGGTGCTTGATACATCGTTGAAAAGGTATACTATATAAGAATTATTTTTGACTGGCCCAAGACAATGTGCTTGACAGTTATTGGGCCCCCAATCCCCAAAAAACGTCGTTTAGGTTCTCAAAATAGCCCTAGAAGTTTGGAACCCGAAAAACTGCCGAAAAAATGCCAAGATGGAAAACTGTTTTTCGAGCCCATGTGTTGGAATAGGGGAAGAACTAGGGTTCAACGCTTCAACAACGCACCAACAAAACCCTAACTACCGGCTCTTTCAGCAACACCTGCAAAGCAGGCGAAGTATCACCCGAGGTAGAGGCAGGGGGGGTTACAGGACTTAGGTGTCTGTAACCAAGCTGGGACACATATCTGCGAATTATAACACTTTGAAAAGTACTTTAATAACACTTAGAAGATGATATGCATTAGTTCATTAGCTTCATTAACATCACAGAGAAAACCCTACGATAGATTGACGCAGTAACAATAAAGATTAATCACTTCAACCACTTAGCACACATCACAGAGTTAGATCTAACATTCATTCATACTTAACACATGTGAAACACTAAGAATCTATATATCTATCTAACATACATAATAAATAAGAAGATTCATAATATAAACAACACAACACAGAGCAACCAAAAGACACAAGATATACGTGGTTCACCCCAATGCGGGACTACGAACACCAACTACTTCGTCTTCTTTATTATTCTTCAATATCTTACATTTATCCACTCCTATGCACTAAACCGCAGAGACAAGCTTCACAGAGGACAAGAGATTTGCGCACTGAGCACCAGATCCTCCTTCCCAAAATTAGGTCAAGGCACAGAGCCAACTCCTCTATTGAGCACAGATCTTTACATACGCAGTCTGATGCACAAAGCACTCATAACTTCTTGCACTTAGCTACTTATACTTCGCTCACTAAGTCTCTTGGTCTCTACCTACAATACATACTTACATTTTTTTATACTTTTAAAATAAGGCCTAAACATGGGAGAACCCATAGGTCGACATCCCATAACCCATTACAAAAACCCTAATGAACCCTTTACTGGGTCCACAAAGCCCACAAAACAAGTGAGATCCACGATCTCAGCTCCGCTTGGGCGCTCCTTCCTTGATCACTATGTCGAAGTCCAAAAAGTGGTCAAACCTGACCAATATTTCCTCAAAACTTGGTTGAGGGCCAAAAACCCCCAACACTCACCTGTGACTCATCCCGAGTCACTCAGGTCTGGGCAACGCTGCTTCGAAGGCCTTGAGCCTAGCTTGAGCTGCCTCAACTTGCTGCTTCGCCTGAGCCTCCTTCTCAACTAGCTCTTGGATCATCTTCTCTATAACAGGCCCTTCCAATTATTGTTCTACAGTTGCAACCACTTGGTCCAGTTGCGATCCTTGTCCTTCAATTTCTTCAAAAACGTTGTAGGATCCTGTTGGCAGCCAACCCATTTTTTTTCGATTACTCTCAAAAGATGCCTACACCCCTTGCGGTATCATGACAAATCATTGTCGCATTGTGTTAATGAACATGTGTCTCGTTTCTTCAACCATTACAATTCAATTTCGACTCAGTTTTCACAATTGCAAATGTGAAAACAACTATCTCGTTGATTATACTGTCGTCGTCTTTTTGATTTGTTGGTTGATATTTGATCACTGGTTTATCGTATGATTGATAAAGGTTTGTCAAACTTATGTTCTTAATCTTTGTCTTACCTTGATTACACAGTTGGATGTATTCCACCATTAAACCTTTGGGCATGAAAGTTATTGGTTCTATTTATTGAAAGTTATAACATATTTGCTCATATTGTTTTATCCTTGTTATAGTTTTCATTTGATTATCATATAAAAACATTGCATTGTGTGGCTCTAAGGTTTTGGAATACAAACGTAAGGTTTTGGAATACAAACGCATGTGATATACACCAACTATAATGGCAAGTTCGTAAAGGTATGATAACTATGTTTTGATGGCGCATAAGTTGATCTATTCGATTTTGGGAAATCGATTCTTTGCATACTATGCTTGCAAAGAAGATTATACGATGAGTATGAAACCCCGAGCTATCAGTTAGCATAAACCTTGTGATTAAG
>JASDQU010107510.1:220222-247900 GCA_032191745.1 Picea mariana | reverse complement strand
CCCCGAAATCCTACCTAGAATAAAATTTTCTTTTGGCACATCCTGTGGAGGACAACTTAGTGAGTTGTTAGAAATATTTTAGATGAATTTTTTTGTGAGGCTGGGGGTGAAAACCAACCTCGTTTGATTAAAAGTGGGAGTGGATAGTCCAACCAAGAAAAGATGGGGTGTTTTCAGAATCCATTTTGAGGAAACCTACTTAGACCACCACGTTTCGAGACGAGGCTATGTGAGTGAAAAAGTGGCTTTTGTGTGTGAGTGAAAGTGTACCAAATTTTAGTTATTTAGATGTCACCTTGCAACATGTGGACATCGCTTGGTCCTTTACAAGAGTTTGATTACCTAAATAAGCTAGATGTCATTGGTACAACCTTGCAAAATTTTTAAAAGCCCTAGGAAACTAGCATGTGGACATTGTGGTCCGTTACTATCCTTTATCTCCCTATGTGTGAGTTAATATAGAAAAGCATGAAACTAGCCTAGATTGAACATGTGGGCATGTGTGGGCCCATTACAAACTTTTAAACTCTCCTAGTTTTTTGATCTAAGAAAGCAAAAATTCAAACACTATTCTAGCTTTGTTGACATGTGGTCATGTATGGGCCCATTACAAGAATGTGTTTGACAAAATGAAACTAAGAGGGGTCTCGAAAGAGCCGTTGTCCTCTCCTAAAAGTTTTTGAATTTTTGTTAAGGGAGATGAGATCGTTTTCGCAATCCTTTTCTGGTTCTCAAGATCGCTTGATAGCGCAAGAGAAGAGCATACTCAAGATTGTTACTTTCGACTTCTAGTCCCAAAAATGTGAGTTTAGATGTGATTAGAATTGATGTTTCAACTTAGATTTATAAACCAAAGCAATCCATCCATGTGACCAAAAAGCAAAATAAGGGAAAATGATTTTTATCCACCTAAGTGCCTATGTTTGCTTGATTATCCCCTTTATAAGTTGAGGGGTCTAAGTGGTGCAGTATTTAGAGCATGCATATAATCATTCTTAAGAAGGAAAATGATTTTTCCCCACATCCAAGAGCTTACAATGTCAAATTTAGATCAAATGCGCGCCACACAGTGTGTACACAGGCGCATAGAGCACGCAGGCGCTGTCAGAATTGAGCTAAAAAGCGCATGCGCGCAGAGAGAAAATGTTGCACAGGTGCATGTGCACACGATGCACGCCTGTGGGGTGGAATAACCGCGTGCCTGTAGCAAAAAACCGAGAAGAAAAATCCGGATGGATTTCTCCCAATCTTCTGGTGAATTGACTGGTTAGCAGGTCGGCAGAGGCCGGTTTGTGAACCTGCAAGTTAATGAAATCAAAAGGAAAGCAAATAAAGCCCAAATGAGGGAGGAATTGATACCTTCTCCCCGGTATGGTCGCCAATCTGTTTGCACCCAATTCATCACTAAGTGAGCAAATAAAGGATGCTTACATGTCCAGTTGGGCTCTGCTAGGCATGACAGCTGTAAAAGGAAAGGTTGGAAATAGGACAACAAAGTTATAAACAAAAATTAAACTAAAACAAATTAAAACTAAGAGCATATCAAAAAATGAAAAATAGAGACAAATGGACCAATATCACCAATGTATAAGCTGATCTATTGATGAAATCCAAAGGCACAATGAAGAAAGGGGACTTGGGTCCCTTCTTTCTCCAATGGAAGGCTCTTGAGGCCCTCAAAGCTTGCTCTCCTTACAATGAAAAGATGAAAATGTGGGTGAAAGAACTACAAGCTTATTCACTCAAGAGAGGAGTGAATAGCTCTATGAAATGCAACTTGTGATGTGTATTGCCAAAGAATGAGTCCTTAGCAATCTCAACAGCATAACAATACAAAGAATTCCTTGAGAAAATGGTGGTTATTCATGGATTTTTATAGCCTAGCATTGGGTTATTATGTGACCTCTTTAGAATGTGAAAAGGGGCTCTTTAGGGCTCAATTAGGTCTTTGACCAACCCACCATGAGGATTGATCTCGGATTTGGTGTCAAATCGACTTGGGAGCTGATCCATTAGTGGTTGGGAGGCCGACCAATTTCAATAAATGCGTCGTTTAGTAGGCGCGCGGGTTTTTCGCCCAACAACCGCGCATAGTGCGCTGAAGCGCGCATTGTACATTGCTGTTACGTGCATATGCGTGCGAACCCGGGTTCTGTAAAGCACCTTTCAAATTTTTGGTCATTTTGTATAGTTTTTTGACCCTTTTGCAATGCTGTGGAATTAATCCTGTGCCATGAATGACTCCAGTCCTGTTTTGACGATGTGGAGTTCTTGTTGCCATGTGTGGATGAAATTTCAGTGATAACACTATGGTCTCTTGTAGATCATCCTTTTTGTGGATCAATGGAGAGCTTCTTGTGAATATCTTTTGGAGTATTGATGGAGAGATTCTTGTGAGAGCATCTTATTGTTGTGGATATGTTGAGCATGATTGAAGATCTATTATGAGGAAGAGAGCGAGAGGGGGATCTCATGGACGCATCAAAGTTTTGACAATGTTAGAGATCTTGAAAAAAACATTCTCGGAGCTTCAGAAACCCTAGTTTCTGAGGTATACGTGGGTTGTCTATGTATAGGGTGCGTATACATTGAAGGTATATGCAAGATGACTGTGTACAGGGAGTGTATAGTGGATAAAATCATGGAGATTTTTGTTTGAGCTGGTGCCAAGCTCTTGGATGATGAGGCAGGTTCCAGATATGCATTCTATGGGCTCAGATCTATCATTGAGATAATGGTATGGTTACATTATTGTCTTGATGGATACTATTGTTTGATGTGTTGTGAATGCTTAGGGCATTCTTGGTATGGATTCTATGATGTGGTTCAGCTTGGATGATTTGGTTGATGGAGTGAGCAGTAATCTTGTGATTCAGTGGTGACATGATTGCTATGGTACACTAATTGTTTATACATATTTGAGATAGTATTCATATTGATTTGTTGTGGAGCATGAGAAAGCTATTGGAGAGATTGGATGTGTTGTGACTGGCTAGTGGTCAGATTGGAAAGTCAGAGACAAAACATAATGATATATTGATTGCAGAGAATCTTTGTTGATCTTGAAGGACAAATCCTAACATCTTAGAAGGTATACACAGGTTGTTGTATACACTGGCCACGTGCATACACGGGCTGTAGTGAGCCAGGGCGCGTACACACGGTGGTTGCACTACTGATGGGTCACATACCTATTGATAGATTGATATATGTTGAGGATTTTTGCCTCATCTCAGTTGGTGTCGAGGGTGTAAGCCGAGTCTTGCATTATAGAGCTGGTGCTCTTGTAGAGTTGTACTCTATTCAGTTGTTGCTAATAAACCCCCAGATTTTTGTCCATAATAAAAAGAAAAATTGTACATACATCTTGTGTTCTTTGTGTTTCTTGTGGTGATGACTTGTTGATGATATATTGCTGATATATGTTCTCATCTAACTTGTGGTAAATGAAAACAATGGGTAATGAATAAATGTTGAACGTTAACTAAGAAGTTTTGTGTAAGAGGGAAGTTTTGAAAAAGATACCCACACTCATTCACCCCCCTCTAAGTGTGGTAGGTGTGTCAAACAATCCTCACTTGAAGCGGCTAGATGGTCTCAATGAGATTTACCAGTTAAACCTCGACTGACTCATGTTCCTCTTGTGCCAATCCTGGAACAGAGAAAAGTGCTTTATTCACCGCTTCTTTGACCGCAGTCTTCTCTGCGAGAAGATGGTCCTTTTCTCTCTGTATCTTCTCTTTGTCTTCCTCGAGTATCTCCCGAAACTCATATCTCTGATTTTCGTAAGCGGTTACACAGTACCACACCACGCGTAATTTCTCTAAGACTTCCTCTTTCTCTTGTTTCAAGGCTTCTGTAGCCTTCTCCTTCTCTTCTTGGATTTTCTAAAGTCGAACCTCTGTTTCATCTGCAAGTCTCCTTAATTGGGCTAGCTCATCCCCCAATTCTACAGCCTGTGATGAAGAAGGCGCAGTAGATACTGCACAGATCAACTGAATATTTTGTTGTATTTCCTTCAGCTCCTTCTCGACCCTGTCATACAGCTCCTCGTGCTTCGCTCTATATATCTGCAAGAGATCTTCATACAAATCCTCCATAGCTCCACGGACCAAGATGATGTCGTCCTCTATGAGTGTGGACTCCATCTAGGGCTTGCTAGCACATGTCTTCTTTCTTGCCAAAGGTTTATGTGGAGAAAACTTCCTCTTCTACGAAGTTACTGTTTTAGTGGGGGGGGGGGTATTTGGCAGTGTAGCTTCCCATTCTCCTTTCTTTTATCCTTCATCCCCTCCTCCTTCTCCATTTACTTCATATCCTCCTCCCGATGAGCCAGATCCATTTTCTTCCAAGGTGTTGTCCTCCTCATCAGTCTCTATATTTTGAAATTCCTCCTTTTTCTTCTTCTTCTTCACACTGGACTGTCCTGCATACTCAACCCAGGTGACGAGGGGGCTTCCTATGATGTCAATGTCAGAAATTTTTGCATCATTATTGGCCCTCGACCAAGTTTTGAGGAAACATTGGTCAAGTTTGACCACCTTTTTGGACTTCGATAGGCTTTTCAAAGATGGAGTGCCAAGGAGGAGACGAGATCATGGATCTGACTTGTTTTGTGGGATTTGTGGATCCAACATGGGGTTCTTAGGGTTTTGTAACAGGTTATGGGATGTCGGTGCATGGGTTTACCCATGATTAGGCCTTTTTGTAAATGTAAAAGTATAAATAAGTAAGGATGTATTGTAGAACGGTGGATGTAGGAGTCGATAGCTTGAAAGGCTAAGTGCTAGTAGTTCTGATTTACTTAGTGAAACAAACTGTTTATGTAAGGATCTATGCTTAGTTGAGGAGTTGTCTCTATGCTTGAACTGATTTTGGGAAGGTGGATCTGGTGCTTAGTGCACAAATCACATGTCTGGTGCGAAGCTTGGCTCTATGGCTTAGTGCACAGGAGCATATGAATGTAAGAGATTGAAGCCTAATAAAGAAGAAGAAGCAGTTGTTGGATGTATCCCCATGCTGGGATGAACCATGTATATCATGTGTTGATGGTTTTCTTTGTGCTATGATGTTTATGCTGTGGATCTTCTTAGTGCATTGATTGTTATGTATGATAGATAGATCTACGAATTCTTAGTGACTTATTTATGTTGAACATGCTAGATCTAACTTATGATGCTAAGTTCGATGTGTATTTGGTCATTGGTACTACGTTGATATATCCTTAGGGTTTTTTTTGCGATGTGAATGAAGATGATAAATGAATGCATGTTGTTCTAAAGTACTCTACAAAGTAATTGTAATCAAATATATGTGTCCCAGCTTGGTTACAGATACCTGAGTCCTATAACCCCCCCTGCCTCTACCTCAGGTGAGACTTCGCCTGCTTCACAGGTGTTACCGAAAGGGCTTGTAGTTGGGGTTTTGTTGGTGCACTGCTGAAGCGTTGAACCCTGGGTCTGCCCCTGTGCCAAAAAATGGTTCCATTGACGGTACTTGAAACTGTGATTGCTGGGAAATGAAAGAAAAGAGGAGCTCTATGCATAGATCTGTTGCTGTAGTGCACAGTAATCTACTTGACTTGTGAAGCTCTGTGCTAAGAAAGAAACCTGATCTGAATAAAAGAGGTAAGATCTTGAAAGAGGTAAAACTTTGTGCTTTGATAGAGTAAGATAAGTGGAAATTTTTGTTTCGAAAGCATGAATCTAGGTATGCTTGATATATTCTGTCCTAGTATGAAAGATAGGGTACAGTTAGAAGAAAGAGTTGATCTAAATAAATTTGATAGAAATAGAGAAATATATGTTATTTCTATGCATAGAAAGAAATTTTGGACTAATAAGTGGATGGAGGAACCTAGAAAGAATTTTTGCAGATTGCAGGTCCAACACTGTGACCCTAGTGCAAAAAGATCGGGACATCTTGCTAAGGAATGCCTTGGTGCAAATCCTATTTGTCTTTGTTGTAAAATTTTTGGTCATGAAGTTGAGGATTGTCCAAGAATGATTGCTAAAGTAGAACAAATGAACATGAGACAAGAAAACTATGAAGGAAGTCAAGAGAATAAGATTATGTTAAAGAATCATCAAGGGAAAGAATCAGAGAAAGTTCAGACTACATTAGAACAATTGAAAGAAATGATGAATGATTACAAAGATATTAGTTTACCAAAAATCATGAAAGAAAAACAATGCATAGATACAAGAATAGGAGACTTCGACATAGACTGTGTCTTGGATGAGGAAACACAAGTGAATATTATGACAGAAAACACTTGGGAAAATTTGGGAAAGCCTACTATAGAATCTTCATTAGGAACAATAGGTTTATTCAAATGAAAGATGATAACTTTATGTAGAAGAATGACTAATGTACCTATTATCATTCGTGGAACATCAACTGAAGAGGAATTTGAAGTTATTAAGTTTGTTGAGAACAACGCCCCTTTCGCCCTTTTTCTAGGTAAGACTTGGATTGAGAAAGATCACATTAGAAGGAAAGCAGAGGACGCATCTAAAGAAAAGAAAAAGCAAGAACTAAGGGATTTCATAGCTAGAAAAATAGATCGACTGATAGAAGAAAAAGAAGTTGAGTCGAAGCAAAATAAGGCAATAGAATTAGTTATCGAAGTTGAAATAAATCAAGAAGGTTTGAAGGACTTATCCATGTAAGAAGCAAGTATATCGATGTAGGAAGTGGTAAGGGAAGGAATATTAATTTCGAACCCTTTGAGAGTACATCAACAATGCGAAGTCACTACGCTAGGAGAAGATAATAATACAAATGGAAAGAGAATTCCATAAAAATTAGAGTGACTCAGATCACAGGAAACAAGGCAGTAAACCTCAGTAAGAAGAAATCCAAGTTAGAAAAACTACAGGAAGTTACAGAGAAAACTTTGCAGGAGGCAGGCTTGCAGGATCTGAACCTCTCCGGAGTAGCACAATCGTGCAGAATGGGACTTTGCCTCGGTGAAGCTATATGACCATTGGAGGCACCCCAACCATTAGAACGACGCTCCAAAATGGCTAGGAAAAACATTTATGGGTGAATAGATCGCATTTGGAACGTTGAGACCGTGCCATAACGAACATATTTGCATTGAGGGAAGCATTCATGCCCGGTGGAAGAATCCGTTACGATGCTTGATTATTTAACTCGTTCAACGCTGCGTCGGGACCACTTTTGGATACCTGTGATTATTTAAGACAAGAAGAGAAGTGATTGTGTGTCGAGCCGTGTTATCAGACATCGCTATCTGTTTTACTACCCCGCTATCTGTTCACGCACCCCGACCTATTTGTTAACAATAAGAATGTCGGCTGAGCGCACTGAGGTAGAGAAGTCTATCGAAGAGTTTTTGAAGAAGTTTATGGCTGATAAAGCTATGTCTGAAGGAATATAGGCATCGTCGACCAAGGGAATGCAACCTTCCCCTTTGACTGGACGACATTCGGGCCATACTAACCACGCGACCGAGAAGAAAAGTAAGCATCGCGATGATTTGGCTAATGCGGAGCATATCTCGTCGATCTTACCTGATTACATTTGGCTGTTCGCTGGCACGATTAACTGCGACAACATTCCACGGGACTTCAAGTACACATTGATCACCACGTACATTTTGAAGGGAATACGTGTAATGGGAAGTAAGTTGGGGCAGATCCCACTATTGAAGAACAATGATTTCAACCTTGTAGACAAAAAGAACTATGCCATGCTTGCACCCTATAGATATTTGATGAAGACCACTGGGAAGAAGCCTCGCATTGTCTCCCAGTCGTGGATAAAGGAGTTGGTGCAGTCCACGATACTTAATGTGATGAACATTACTCATTTTGGCCGACATCAAGAGGTTAACGCTTGCGTTAAACTCCTCTTGTCGTGATATCATGGTGGATACCTCTGGCTCGATAGGTATATTAATGTGGATCCGACGCTGATCCACTTGATCACATGATTGAGCATGCAGGGACATGACCCTCAACAGTTCTACCCAAGGAAGACCTTAGATTTCTCCTTAGCACAATGCATAAAGGAAGAATACAACAAAGTTGAGAAGGGAAAGAGAGGCTACAAGGTAGCCTCTATCCAGGATGGTGCAGTGCGCCTCACTTTCCAACTCATAGATGGGAAGCTTGTAAGAAAGAATCACCCAATGTAGGTCACCGGGTTTGTGGTGGACCTTGAAGGAAAATGTGTGGAGGGGATGCAGATGAATTGGGTGAGTTACCTCGTCAATGAGCTTGAGAAAGATGTCACGAAGCGTAGGATCAAGGATACGATTTCCACTTCAGTTGGATACTTGTGTTGATTGCATTTGTCATTTCGAAAATCCTAGAAAGAGCTACCTTCCTAGAGATTGAACCTTCGGAGCCGTTGGCCACGAGGTTCGCAACATTATGGTATACGAATAACATGTCGAAGAAATGGTAGTCAAACATAGTTTTCCATGCCTACTATCAGCAACTAAAGTTTTCCATTGAGTTGTTCCCATGCATGAAACCACACACATTGCACCAGTACAGACCACTAGATAAGTTCCGCGCAGATCAACATTTTATTTATATCACTGCGCGCAAATATGAGAGAAAGGAAGAGTTACAATCCTATTACAAATTGATAGACAAAGACATGGAGAAAATCACGAAGGAGTGGACGGAGGAGTTCCTTGTACCGGTTGATGTTGCATAACTCTTTGACCCTAACATCATAGAAATCCCCTTGGTCACCCAGTTGGAGCATGCAGGATAGTTAAGTGTGAAGAAGAAAAATAAAAAGGAGGAAGTTCAAACATAGAGACTAATGAGGAGGACAATGCCTTGAAAGAAAGTGGACCTGGCTCACCCATAGGAGGAGAAGGAGGAGACAAAGTAAATCAAGAAGTAGGAGGAGAAGAAGGAGAAAATCAAGGAGAAGGTGAAGTTACACCACCAAAGGATCCCCCTATCGAGGTAGAAACACCAAATAAAAGGAAGGTTTCTTCGCAGAAACCCTCAACAAGAAATAATACCCACGCCAGTAAGCCCCAGCTAGAGGCCACACTCACAGAGGATGATATTGGTCTAGTCTGTGGAGCAATGGAGGATGCGTCCAAATATCTCTTGCAGAGATATGGAGAAAAGCAGGGAGAGATGTATGTAAAGGTCGAGAAGGAGATGAAGGAGATACAACGAGCTATCCAAGTTATCCACGCAGTACCTACTGCACCTTCCTCATCAGACACTGCAGAGTTGGCGGATGAAGAATCCCAACTTCGAAGACTTACAGATGCAACAGAGGCTTGACTTTAGCGAGTCCAATAAGAGAAGGAGAAGGCTACTATAGCCTTGAAACAAGAAAAAGAAGATATCTTAGAGCAATTATGAGTTGCGCGATACTGTGTAACCGCTTATGAAAATGAGAGAGATGAGTTCCTGGAGATGCTTAAGGAAGACAAATCAAAGATACAGAGGGAGAAGGACCAACTTCTTGCAGAGAAGACTGCAGTGAAAGAAGCGGTGAGTAAAGCACTTTGCTTTGTGCCAGGTTTGGCATAGGAGGAACATGAGTGAGTCGAGGTTCATGTGATGAAGCTCGCTGAGGCCATCAAACAGCTTCAAGAAAGGGTAACGAAAATGGAAATCCAAGGAGTACCAAGCTCTCCACTGGAGGTGTAGGACCAGAGGGAGGAAGTCGCTAAGAGCGTAGTAGAAAGGATCAGATCCCTCGCCTCATAATGCAAGCATCTGAATGACAAAAGTGTGCAGAATTATGAATGCCTCGCAGAAGATCTAGAGTTGTGGAAACTAGGATCATTGCTACAAGAGGTGCAGTAGTAGGCACTGAAAGTTCAGGTGTAGATGAAGTTACTCACTGCAGTTGAGAGAATGAAGAGATCACAAGAGTAGCGTGCAGTCCAGTAGCAGGCACTGAAAGTTCAAGTGTAGATGAAGTTACTCACTGCAGTTGAGAGAATGAAGAGATCACAAGAGCAACGCACAGTCCAACAACAGATTACTGCCATCCAGGGAAGAGTAATGGAAGTCACACAGAGGCTACAACCGGTGCAAGATGAAGCCTGTGTGCTGTTTGAAGAGGTCTAAGGACAAGGTTCGCAACTGGACCAAGTGGTTGCGATGGTGGAACAACACCTGGAAGGGCCTGTTACATAGAATATGATCCAAGAGATCGCTGAGTAGGAGGCTCAGGCAAAGTAGCAAGTCGAGGTAGCTCTAGCTAAGCTCATGGCCTTTGAAGCAGCGCTACCCAGACCTGAATGACTCAGGATGAGTCACAGATGAGTGTTGGGGGCCTATTGGCCCTCGATCAAGTTTTGAGGAAACATTTTTCAGTTTTGACCACCTTTTTGGACTTCGATAGGCTGGTCAAAGATGGAGCGCCCAGGCGGAGCTGAAATCATGGATCTCACTTGTTTTGTTGGATTTATGGACCCAACATGGGGTTCTTAAGGTTTTTGTAATAGGTTATGGGATGTTGGCCCATGGTTTTACCCATGATTAGGCCTTTTTGTAAATGTAAAAGTATAAATAATTAAGGATGTATTGTAGAACGAGGGATGTAGGAGTCAATAGCTTGAAAGGCTGAGTGCAAGTAGTTCTGAGTTGCTTAGTGAAACAAACTGTGTATGTAAGGCTCTGTTCTTAGTAGAGGAGTTGGCTCTGTGCTTAACCTGATTTTGGGAAGGTGGATCTCATGCTTAGTGCACAGATCACCTGTCTGGTGTGAAGCTTGGCTCTATGGCTTAGTGCACAGGAGCAGATAAATGTAAGATATTGAAGCATAATAAAGAATAATAAGAAGCAGTTGGTGGATGTATCCCCACGCTGGGATGAACCACGTATATCATGTGTTGATGGTTTTCTTTGTGCTATGATGTTTATGCCGTGGATCTGCTCAGTGCATTGATTGTTATGTATGATAGATAGATTTATGAATTCTTAGTGCCTTATTTATGTTGAAAATGATAGATCTAACTTATGATGCTAAGTGAAATGTGTATTTGGTCATTGGTATTGTGTTGATCTATCCTTAGGGTTTGTTTTGCGATGTGAACGAAGATGATAAACAAATGCATGTTGTTCTTAAGTACTCTATGAGTAATTGTAATCACAGATTTGTGTCCCAACGTGGTTATAGACACCGAAGTCCTGTAAACCCCCCTTCCCCTAACTTAGGTGAGACTTCTCCTGCTTCGTAGGTGTTGTTGAAAGGGCCAGTAGTTAGGGTTTTGTTGGTGCACTGCTGAAGTGTTGAACCCTGGGTCTGCCCCTGTGCCAACAATCATTGATCGGTACAAGGAGCTCCTCTGGCCACTCCTTCTTTATCTGCTCCATGTATTCATTTGTAAACTTGTAATATGACCGTAGCTCCTCCTTGCTCTCATATTTGCGCATAGTTATATAGATAAAATGTGGATCTGCGTGAAACTTGGATATCGATCTGTACTGGTGTAGGGTGCACAGTTTCATGTGCTGGAATGACTCGATGGAAACCTTCAGTTGCTAATAATACACATGGAACACAACATTCGACTGCCATTGCTTCAACATGTCGTTGGTGTACCACAAGGTTGAGAACCTAGTGGCCAACAACTCTGATGGTTCAATCTTTAGGAAGGTGGCTCCTTTTGACATTTGCTAAGTGACAAATGCAATCAATATGAGCAACCAACTAAAGTGGAACTCGTATCCCTGATGCTGAGTTTCACGACAGTCTTTCTCGAGCTCATTGATGAGGTAACTCACCCAATTCATCTGCATTCCCTCCACACATTTTCCTGCGAGGTCCACCACGAACCTAGTGACCTGTGTGGGGGAGTTTTTTCTTACAATATTGCTAGCTACGAGTTTGCAAGCGAGGTGCACTGCATCATCTTGGATAGAGGCTACCTTTTAGCTTCATTTTCCCTTTTCGAGCTCACCATAAGCCTCCTTGATGCGCTGTGTCAGGGAGTGATCCGAGGTCTTCCCTAGGTAAAAATACTGAGGGTCTGGTCCCTACATGCTCAATCTTGTAATCAGGTGGATCAATGTCAAATCCACAGTAATCCACCGCTCAAGCCATAGGTATCCACTATGGTAGCACGATAAGAGGAGTTTAACACTAGTGTTAACCTCATGGTGACGACCAAAACGGGGATCTTCATCACGTTTAGTATAGTGGACCATGCCAAATCCTTAATCCATGGATGGGAGACCAGGCAAGGATTCTTTCCAGTGGTCTTCCTCAAGTATCTATGGGGTGTGAGCATCGCATAGTTCTTTCTGTCGCTGAGATTGAAATCACTATTATTCAGTAGTGGGATCTACCCTAACTGACTCCCAACTATGCGTATTCCTTTCGGGATGTACGGGTTGATCAAAATGTATTCAAAGTCCCATGGGATGCTGTCGCAGTTAACCACACTAGGCAAGGGTGGGATATAATTTGGAAATATTGATGGGATTTGCTTCACAGTAGCCAGATCACCACGATTCTTACTTCACTGCTCAGTCACGGGGTTGACACAGACTGAATGACGTTGATTTGAAGGTGAAGCTTGCAGTACCCTGGTCGATGACACTTGTACTCCTTCGGATAAAGGTTTTTCATCCATCAAATTTTGAAGAAACTCCTCAACGAACTTTTCTAGCTCATTGGGTTTGCCCGACATTCTCACTGGTAACAGACAGGCCGAGGTAGGCAAATAGATAAGCAGGGTATACAAATAGACAACAACATCTTAGTTTCTGATAACACAACTAGACACACAATCAGTTCTTTGTTATCTCAGTTAATCATTGGTGGAAAAAAGTGGTCCTGACATAGCATCCAACAGGTTAAATAATAAAACTTCATAATGAATTCTTCCAACGAGCAAGGATGCTTCCATCAATGCAAATCTATCTGTTATGGCACAGTCTCAACATCCCAAATGCAGTCCATCCACCCATAAATGCGTTTTCTAGCCGTTTCGAAGCATCATTCTAACGGTCGGGGTGCCTCCAATGATCATATAGCTTCTCCATGGCGAAGTCCCATTCTGCGCGGTTCTGCTGTTCCAGCGAGGTTCAAATTCTGTAAACCTTCCTACTACGAAGTCTTCCATTTGTTCTCTGTAACTTCCTATAGATTTTCCAACTTAGATTTTTTCTTACTGATATTGCTTGCCTTCTTTCCTATAATCTGAGTCTCTCTAACTCTTTCTGGATTCCTCTTTCCATTCTTATTCTTATCTTCTCCTAGAGTAGTGACTTCGAACTGCTGATGTGCTTCCAAGGGGTTCGAAGTTAATATCCCTTCTCTTATTAATTCCAGGGTGGGCATTCTTTTATCTTGCATGGATAGGTCCTTCAAACCTTCTTGCATTCTTTCAACTTTGACAACTAATTCTCTTGTGTTCTGTTACTTCGACTTAACTTCTCGTTCTTCTATCAATGGATCTATTTTTCTAGCTATGAAATCCATTAGTTCTTTCTTTTTCTTTTCTGTAGCTTCTTCCTCTTCTTTCCTTATCAATCCAAGTATTTCCTAACAAAAGTGGGAAAGGGGCATTGTTCTCAACAAACTTAATGACTTCAAATTCCTCTTTAGTCGATGTTCCATGGATAATAACAGGTACATTAATAATTCTTCCACATAAGGTTATCATCTTTCCCTTGAAAAATCCTATCCTTCCCATTGATGGTACCATAGTAGGATTTCCCAAAATTTCCCAAGTGCCTTCTGTCATAATATTCACTTGTGTTTCCTCATCCAACACACAGTCTATGTCGAAGTCTCCTATTCTTGCATTTATGCACTATTTTACCTTTAAGATCTCTGGTAATCTGACATCTTTGTGATTATTCATCATTTCTTTCAATTGTGATAACATAGTCTGAGATTTCTCTGACTCATTCTCTTGATGATTCTCTAACATGCTCTTATTCTCTTGACCTCCTTCATAGTTTTCTTGTCTCGTGTTCATTTGTTCAACTTTTTCAATCATTCTTGGGAAAGCCTCAACTTCATGATCAACAATTTTACAACAAAGATAAATAGTACCTATACCAGGGCATTCCTTAGCAATATGTCCCGGTCTTCTGTAGTTATAACATAGTGTCAATCCTCTCTTTGTCTTGTAAGTTACCCAACCTCTTCTGTATTGCGCACTAGGATCACAGTGCTGGACCTACAATTCACAAAAAATTCTTTCTAGGCTCTTGCATCCACTTATTAGTCCAAAATTTATTTCTATGCATAGGAATAACATATCTTTCCTCATTTCTATTAAATTTATTCAGATCAACTCTTTCTTCCAACTGTACCCTAGCTTTCAGACTAGGACATAATCTATTAAACATACCTAAATTCATGCTTTTGGTATTTTTTTTCCTTATCTTACTCTTATCAAAGCACAAAGCTTTACCTCTTTTAAGATCTTACCTATTTTCTTCAGATTAGGTTTCCTTCTTAGCACAAATCTTCACAAGTCAAGTAGAATAATGCGCACTACAACAATAGATCTATGGACAAAGCTTCTCTTTTATTTACTTTAGTTCCCAGCAATCACATTTTCAGGTCTCGACAACATAACCATTTGTTGGCACAGGGGCAGACCCAGGGTTCAATGCTTCAACAACGCACCAAAAAAACCCTAACTACTGGCCCTTTCGACAACACTTGCGAAGCAGGAGAAGTCTCACCCGAGGTAGAGGTAGGGGGGGTTACATGACTCAAGTGTCTGTAACCAATCTGGGACACAGATATGTGATTATAACACTTCACAAAGTACTTTAATAACACTTAGAAGATGATATGCATTAGTTCATTAGCTTCATTAACATCGCAGAACAAACCCTAAGATAGATCGACGCAGTAACAATAAATATTAATCACTTCAACCACTTAGCACACAACATAGAGTTAGATCTAACATTCATTCATCCTTAACACATGTGATGCACTAAGAATCTATAGATCTATCTAACATACATAATAAGAAAAGAAGATTCATAATCTAAACAACACAACACAGAGCAACCAAAAGACATAATATATACATGGTTCACCCCAATGTGGGGCTATGTCCACCAATTGCTTTGTATTCTTTATTATTGTTCAATATCTTACATTCATCTGCTCCTGTGCACTAAGCCATAGAGGCAAGCTTCGCAGAGGACAAGAGATCTACACACTGAGCACCAGATCCTCCTTCCAAAAATTAGGTCAAGGCATAGAGCCAACTCCTTTATCGAGCATAGAGCCTTATATACACATTCTGCTGCATAAAGCACTCATAAATTCTTTCACTTATCTACTTAGACTTCTCTCTCTAAGTCTATTGGTCTCTCCCTACAATACATTCTTACATTTATTTATACTTTTACAATAAGGCCTAAACATGGGAGAACCCATGGGCTGACATCCCATAACCCATTACAAAAACCCTAGTGAACCCTTTACTGGGTCCAAAAATCCCACAAAACAAGTGAGATCCGCGATCTTAGCTCTGCCTAGGCACTCCTTCCTCGATCACTGCATCGATGTCCAAAAAGTGGTCAAAACTGACCAATATTTCCTCAAAACTTGGTCGAGGGTCAACACCGTGGAATAGGTGGGTGTCCACAGATATCCACCTGGATCAATCCTCCCTCCTTAGGAAGCAATGGTCTCCATTGCATTGAGTTCCCAGGGGAGAGAGGGAAGAATTTGCTGAATCTAAATCTTTGTGATTTGCTTTCCTTGCTGGAGACGTCACATTGCTCGGTTTGTGGAAGGTTGTCACGAACCTGTTGCTGGCAGGGTTGAATCTGTTCAACTAGTCGGGATACATGAGATGATTGCGTGTATAAAGAATTTTTATGCTTTGATGCAATCTTTTCGACCTTCTTCTGTTGGATAGAAGGTGCTTAGTCCGATATTGTAGTGGTTGTAGTCTCCTTGTGTTAACCTTTCGAACATATTGTGAAGAAGCTTAATTTTGTAGTATGAGATACTACCTTGTGACATTGTTTAGGTGGGACAATAGTTGGAACTACCTCTGGTATTTTGTAGAGATGACCCCTTAAAGTAATAATGACACTATGGGGTCAAGACTCATAAACAACATGGTGCTTCCACATATATGGTTGGACCAAGAGAACATCAAATACATCCAATTGGGAAACATCACATAATACCTCATGCTTGGAGGGCTGGATGCCATATGAAAATTGGCACTATTGGATGACACAAAGATCTCGTCCCTGGTGAATCCACCTGATATTGTATGGCTGTGGGTGTGGTGTTGTTGACAATCCAAATTGTTTGACGACCTATACTTAGATGAGGTTCTTCTCGCTTCCAATATCAACAATAAAATGTAGTGGGGTCCTCTTCACCCACATCTGTGAATGAAAAATGTGATCCCCCTTTTCAGGATCTGTTCATTCTTTTGGTTGAATTACTACGGTTGTGAAAATAACAGTGGGGTCTCAATCGATGATATGTCTTTTACTAGTATTTTCAAAATCAGATTCTGAATCAGAGTTTGACTCCTTGTCTTTGATATCGACCACCAATGACTGTTTTGAGAAACATTGATTGGTGTTGTGCCAGGGGATTTTGTGGATATCACACCATTTTACAGTGTCCTTCTTCATCTTTCTGTGACCCTTCTTTTCCTTTGGCTTAATTGGTTTTCAGGAGTTTTTTGTTAGGGTCGTCTTTCTCATACTTTGGTTTTTTTGGATTTGTAGATATGAACTCCAGTTTGTTCTGGTGCTTAAATTTCTTCTCTATTTTAACAACATATCTATACGCAACATCAAATGATGAGATATCCAAAAAATCCATTTCAGTTTGGATGTATCTGTGTAGAGCCCCACAGTATCTTAGAACCAAATTTTGCTCGGAGTCTTTGATGCCCAACTTGTTATGCAAGGTATGGAAGGTATTGGTGAACTATGGAATTGCTTGGCCCCTTTCTTTCCGTAGTGTGTTCCATCTCATGTGCTAGTCTTCATAGTTTCCAACAGGGTAATATTTTTCCTTGACCTCATCCACAAAAACATCCCAAGTGGGATCGACCCCATATATTCCAGACTCCTCTGTGGAACTTTTCTCCTAGTAAGTTTCCCACCAATGTTTGACATAGGGAAGATCCTTAAGGATTGTGAAGGTGATCTTTTCCCTGTAAAAAAAATGGTGAACATATAAATAACCTTCTAGCATATTTAACCATTTGTCTAGGGCATCCACATCTATCTGATCTTCAAATATGGGAATATTAAAATTAACCTATACCTTGAAAGGCAAGGTACCTCTAAAGTGGTTTCTTTATGAAGACACACCTATTGTTATCGGCAAGAATTGAAGGATGTGGGAAAAATTCTCCATCATTTCGTCCCTCTGTCGCGTGAGAGATTTCTCAGACAAGAAATCAATAGAATCTTCTGCTCCATCGTTTTTCTTTTATTCTGACATGGAGGGTTTCTTGGGGGTGCAAGAGATATTGTCCTAAATAGAGACAAGCTCGAGACCCAACTTGATATACTTGGACCTCGTCGGGGACATGCACTGAAAAACGATCAAGAGAAGCTTGCTCTGATACCACTGATTCCGATTATTTTCGGCATGAAATGAGAGTGGAGATATAATAAAGAAATGTACAGAGATGTATCAGATATCCAACAATATAACTTAAATATATCATATATGTATCAAATATCCAATAATATAATAGAAACATACCAGATATATAAAGACATAGATACAATAATACACAATTTCTATTAATGTCTGAAATGTAGAAAACAATAAACATACAGAGTGAAAGACTTGCTAGAATGGTGGCAACTTATCTCTGAGAAGAGATGTGATGAATACTCTCATTCACAAGAATATGATTTTTACAATGAGGCTCCAAAGTCCCTTTTAACATAATTAAAATCCAAAACCCTAACCCAGGAAGATGAAAAGCCAAAATGTTTGCGGGCCCCGATGGGTGTAGTTGATACGTCAACTTCCCGAGGGCGTAACTTTTGCATACGATCTATGTTTGGGGCACTCGATACACCGTTGGAAAGGTCTAACTGAGAAGAATTATTTTCGACTAGCCCAAGTCATTGGATTAAAATATCAAATTGGCCCCAAATCCCCCAAAAACGTCGTTTAGGGCCTCAAAATGGCCCCAAATGTTTGGAACCCAAAAACCTGCCGAAAAACTGCCAAGATGGAAAACTATTTTTTGAGCCCGTGGAATAGGTGGGCGTTCACCAATATCTACCTAGATCATTAACCCCCCTAATTCAAGAGAGACTTAAAACTTATTAAAACCAACCAACTACATTCACAACATTTCGCTTCAAGTTTACCTATTTACTTTCAAAGCAATCTCACTCTTTCAAGTTGTGCAACTTTATATTTCAAGTAATTTACTTTTCATGTGATTCTAATTTCCAAGCAACTTCATGTTTTAAGTCATTCTCTCTCATTATGGATATGTACATGTGTTAAAGCATCTTTTTTATTATTATAAGTATTCTTTATTCATTTGGAAGTAATTGTCTAGAACTAATAGTCGTTTTATCATCTAATCTATTATGTAGATATTTCACCATCTAATTTATTTTGTAGATATTCCATGTTGTAGATATATATTTAATTACTCATCTCAACAAGCAAACCTTGGGTATATCTTAGGCACTTGAATATTTTATTGTATGTGAAAGAAAAGGATTGTCTGTCATTAAAAGAACTGCATTTGCATTGTTTGCTTGTCATTGGGTTGGGTCTCCCTAATAAAAACCAAATTAACTCCTAGATCATTTATTAAAACTTAACTTAGTAATGTAAGGTTTATCCCCCTTGGCTTCCCTAGGAGTGAGCTTAGACGGAAGAGGTCTAGAGCGAGGTGACAGTGGGTCTAGACTTAGGATTGTGCCTATAAGGAAACACCAAGTGGGTTGGAGACTTCTCCATGTTAGTAGGAATGTATAAGGATGACAACCTCTTTGGCGGCATTGACAGGGAAAAGTCTCTTATCCTTGGCTAATCAACAACTCTAATTTATTCTTTAAAAACTAAGTAATAAATTTTCCCTAAATTTTTTTAACGCGGGTCATGTTATTCATTATTTATTTCTCTCCAAGTGGTGACTCCATATGATAATTCTTTGAGTTATCCTACCAAGAGGAACCCACAAGGGTTGGTTTATTCTCTTCCTGAACTTGAAAGGGTGTACAAGAGGATACTAAACAGACTAGCCCCTCGTAGGCTACTTGAAAGTCTTGGAGAAGAAGCAATATCTGATATACATCACTTATTTTCACATAATAATCCTACAACAACTAATCCTAATTTAATTATGGGAGATCTACTAAGACCTTTTAACTTTGCAGCTATTCATGGTGCTCCTCATGCAATTCTTGACAAAGCTATTGAGAAATTTCCTTCTTTTCAGGGAAATAATGTTGTTAGTGCCAAAGCTCACATCTTAAATGATGACTTATGTATCGACAAGTGGCGCACTAGTCACAATGTGGAGGATGTAAAGATGCCCCTGTTTGTGTATTCTTTAGAGGGGGATGCCACTGAGTGGTTTTTAGAACAAGATCCCAATAAGTTTAGCACCTTGGATGAAATTAGAAAGATTTTAGAGAAAGGTGGGATGATTAGAAAGAGGATAGCTTCCCTTAGTACAAGTCAGAAAAAAGAGAATGAAACTATGGATGAGTTCAATAAAAAATTTAATGAGTTGGTCAAAAGTATTCCTACAATTATCAAGCCTCCTAATGCATATATTCTAATTCATTACATGGAATCCTTTGAGGGGGAAATTAGATATCAACTAAGGGATAAGGACCCACAAACTCTAAAGGATGCACACAAATTTTCCATAAGAATAGATACAAATATGCAAGATGATAGAAAGTCCAACATTCCTGGTTTTTCAATGGGAACTTATTCCAAGAATGTTAAGGAAAGGAAGAAGAAATTAGAGGTTCAAGTGTCTTCTAATGATAGCATTAAGGAGCTAACTCAATTGATCAAACAAATGTAAATTAACCATGCCAATCAGATTCATGTTTTTCAATACAGATTGATAACTATGGAGAGGGTGAAATCTAGTAGGTCCCATCACAAGCCAAATGTTAAATGGCCAAATAGACCTCCTCCTCAAGATCGAAGGCCACCAAATCCTTTTGAGTCCACCAAATTGCATTATCGATAAGCCATACCTTATTGTAGACCTCGTGGTGAATTTAATGAGGAAATGACTTGCCTAGTTTTCCTTGAAGGTTGTGATGATGAATATTATTCTAACTCAAGAAATGAAAAAGTCAACATGTGTGGTAGAAAGTACAATGTTGGAATGCATGATTGAATGGAATTTACTGAAAAAGGTAGTAATCCTAGTTGCATGAATAATGTTGTAGATAAGGAAACATAAAAGTTTGGGCCTAAGCCTACTCCCCAACAAGTGTCAGAAATGGCTAAGTATAGAGGCATTACTTACCAAAGGAATGGACAAAGAAATCAAGATAGGCCTTAAGTGAAAATTCCTAAGATAGTTCCTTCCTCTCCTAAATAAAATGTACATGCAAATTAAGAGTCAAATATTGATTTAGGAGGATGGCTCCATAATGCGAAAATGTTGGTTCCTGTGTCAGAAATCATGAAGATCCCTTATCAAAGGGAAAAATTGATTAAAGCCATAGAATATCCTCTCAAAAACATTGTGGATAGGAAACCAGTAGTAGCTTACTAGGACACACCAATAATTTTGCAGAATTGGGATAGGGGAAATGAAAAGAATCAACCTTTTTTCCTTTCTCCACTTGTGAACAATCATCTCCTTCATAATTGCATGTTAGATTCAGAAGGAAGCTCAAATGTTATGACTAAGAAGGTAATGGAATAATTGAATCTAAGGTTATCAAGAACTTACCATAAAATTTGTGCCATGGATGGTAAAATGATTAAAGTGCATGGTTTGATTAAAAGTTTACAAGTGCATTTGGATGCCTTCCCAGACATCATGATAGAAATGGATATAGTAGTGATAGATGTGCCAAATGCTTGGGGTATGTTTATTTCAAGAAAACAAACTGCAGATTTTGGGGGTAGTCTACTAATGGACTTAACTTATGCTACCATACCCACTCTAAATGGAACCACATTTAATTTGAATAGAGAATTGGAAAGAAGGTATCATGCAGAAGACCTAAGGAATCTCATAAATGAATTGAAGTATAAAGAAGATAACCTTGGAAATTATGATATCTTGTCTAACTCTTTAGGGCCCATAGAAGAGGAAGTTAAACAAGAAAGTGTTGGTGAGGTTTGGTACATGCATTTTGATGGTGCATTTTCTAGAACTGGAAAAGGTGTTGGAATAGTAATTGAATCTCCATCTGGTCATGAATTTAAGTTTGCATATAGATTAGTATTTGATGCTACAAATAATGTGGCTGAGTATGAAGTCTTGTTTCTTGGTTTAGAGCTTTGTATGCAAATATGAAAGTCTAAAAAAGTATAGGAATTCAATATGAGACTCCATGGAAAATATTGATGCCTTAAACCTTATTTCTATTCCTAGAGATTAGAATTTTAAAGTAGATGAACGAGCTGTAGCTGCCTCCACTCTTCAACTCTCCCAATATTTGATTAAAGAATTATTTTTGGTATAGGTCATATTTAAGACTTCAGTACGGGATAATATGGATCATTGGAAAATATTTGATGATGATAGGAAAGTCATTAAAAAATTTGGGAAATGAAATTTCTTTCAACAATATAAGATTTTATCACATCTACGGGAAGAAAATGGGGAGGAAGACACCTTATCAAAAAAATCACTTCAAATGCCAGAAGGGAAGATCCAATACAAAAAATGGATTGATGGTCACGAGGGCCCCACACACTTTATGCATCTTTATTTGTGACAGGTTTTATCTCTAGTTTTGGTAGTTTTGATATTTAGCAGGTCTTGGGTGCCTCCCACAAATTAGAGTTATATGTATCTTTATGTTTTTGATGAATATTTGTGAGAAGTTTTGTATATTTTTAAAGCAATTGAAGTTCTGTTGTGAAATAATTTCTTTAGTAGTGAATTTGGAGATGGATGCAACTTTCAGTTATACGTAGTGTTTTGAGAACAACATATATTTTAATATATTGAGAAATTTTCTACTGGAAAAATATAAGAAAGTAATTAAGTTCTAAATCACATCCAAGAATTTTCTGAATTCCATGTCAATGAAAAAGAAGAGGGATGTAATTGCACAGAGAATCATTATAAGGTTAACCCAGTCCCTAGAGGCCTTGTTGCACAAGAAATAATATTTGACAGGTAAGATGGTCACAAACCAAAGGAAGAAACAATTATAAAACCATGTGACCACTTGGAAGTCAACATAGGAACTATTGAAGAGCCTAGAATGGTGAAGGTTCGAAGAAGCACACCTATAGAGGAAAGAAAAGAAATTATTAAATTACTAAGAGAGTATAGGGATGTTTTGGCTTTCACCTATGATGAGCTTAAGGTCTATAGGGAATGTGTAATTCAACATGTAATTCCTTTGATGGAGGAATCTAAGCCCTTTAGACAAAAGTTGAGACAAATTAACTCCATGTTAGCTCCTTTGGTCCAAAAGGAGTTACAGAAAATGCTAGCAGCCGGAATAATAGCCCAAACTAGACATTCTTCATGGCGTTCAAATTTGGTGGTATCTAGAAATAAGAATGGTCAAATCAGATTGTGTGTATGTTACCCATGATTTTGGTCGTCATGATGATGTATTGATGATGGTGTACTCAGGCTCTTCAGTAGAACTTTCTCCTGAGAAAAGTTACCTTCATCTCTTTCCAGAAATCACATTTTTAAGTACTATTTGCAGGCTGCTAGTATATTTTCTTGCGAGAATGCATGATTATCGCAGGCTGCCTTAAGCTAGGGTGCGAGAAGTTCGCACTGTGTTGAAGTGCTAGGGTGAGAACTCTTTCTAATGAAGGGAAAAAGATGAATTATCGAAGCTTCTAGAAGGATGAGATGGCATTTGAAGGGTTATCCTAGTACTGGATTCCCTGATATTTTGAGATCATTCTTATCCAAGTAACCGATTCATTCTCTCCTATATATTGAGTGAATTCTCATGGAAAAGGTTCAGCAAACAAGGTTAAGCAAGACATTGGAGAATTGGTGAAAGACTGTATGAAGGAATGATGCTACAACAGCTAAGAACTCCAACAAATTTATCAAAGGTGGTTGATCTTCTTCATGCAAGTGAGCAAGTGTGTGTGTCGGAGCCAAGGGTCATCGAAAGGAAATTTGCAACATCAAGGCTCAGGTTGTAATCTTTACTTTCCATCAATATGATACAGTAATATGTCCCTTTCCCATAAAGTTAATTCCACTTTATTGTATAACTCCTTGATCATATACATAGATTTACTATTGAATAAATTGTGCTTTCTTCACTCCACTTGGTTTGTATCATTTTGGTCTTGACTGTACGAGAGAATTGGAGTGAAGCAGGAGCAACAAAGACCAACGGAAGTGATTATAAGGTATGCAACTTGTTCTTACCTCTTAGTTCATTCAATAGTCAAAATCTAGGGAAAGAGTATTATTCTGTCTTGCTTTGTTCTAGATCCAGGTGGATCTAGGGAGATCGGTTTGTGTCCGCACTTACGGATTTATCCAATAACAGTGTAGATTTCAGAAATTTGAACATTGCATGTACAAAAGATTGTTATCCCCTCCCTAAAATGGAAACATTGCTACAAAGTGTAACATGATAAAGAATTATTTCAATGCTTGATGGGCTTTCAGGATATAATCAGATCAAGGTCAAGGAAGAAGATAGGCATACAACTACTTTCACTACTCCATGGGGTACCTTTGAATATCTGAGAATGCCTTTTGGATTATCTAATGCTGGAGCTACTTTTTAAAGAGATATGGATTATGCCTTTAGGGGATTAATTGGAAATATCATTGAAATTTATCGGGATGATTTAACAGTGTTTTCTAAGGATGGGAAGAGTCATATTGGTCACTTAAAATAGGTTTTTGAAAGATGTAGGGAGTTTGGAATTTCTTTGAATCTTGCTAAGTCAGTTTTTTGGGTAACAGAAGGGAAACTCTTGGGCCACATAATTTCCAAAGATGGGGTCAAGTTAGATCCAGAGAGAGTCGAGGAAATTGAAAATGTCCCCTTGCCTATATCTAAGAAATCTCTCCAGTCCTTCTTGGGCCAAACCAATTTTGTCCATAGGTTCATTCAAAATTATACAGAAATAGTGAAACCTATTTATAAGTTTCTTAAGATGGATGTTAAGTTTGAATTGAATGATGAAAGTAAGAAGGATTTTCAAGATATTAATACTGCCATATCTTAAGCTCTCGTCCTCATAAGTTCGGATTATTCCAAGGACTTCTAGATTTTCTCCTTTGCTTATGAAGATACCATTTTTGTTGTGTTTCTTCAGAAGAATGAACAAGGCCATGACCAACCCATTTCTTACATGAGTAGGGCCTTACAAAATGTAGAGTCAAAGTATCCCATGTTTGAAAAATAGGCTTATGCTTTGGTGAAGTCCCTAAAACATTTCATAGTCTTTATTGGGTATGTTCCTAATTCAACGGTTAAATATGTTTTGTCTCGGTCAAAGGAATTAGGTTCAAGGGGTAGATGGATTGCTAAAATCCAAGAGTATGATTTGGAAATCAAACCCACCAAATTGGTCAAGGGACAATGTCTAGCTAAGATGTTGACTGAAGGGAATGAAAGGGCCTTGGGTATTATTTGTCAAAATAATAATCAAGAGTTCTCCCCTAACTTATTGAAGCTTGAATAGGTTGAGTGGAATGCATATATTATTTTATATGTTAAGAATATCACATGTCTAAGTCATCTAGTGGGTCACAAGAAAAGGGATTTAAGTTTAAAATCATCTAAGTATGTCCTCACTAGAGATGGGTTAGGATGGAGGAATCTGGATGGAATTATCGTTAGGTGTGTGGATGAAGTTGAAGTTAAGAAACTAGTGGATGAATTCCATGTTGGGTTTTTGGTGGTCATTATGCAGCTAAAACAAGTCACAAAATCCTTAGAGAAGGATATTATTGGCCCACCATATTTTTAGAAGTACATCAATTTGTGAGAAAATGTGAGCCTTGTCATCTTTTCACTGGGAAACACAAGTTAGCCGCCCTCCCTTTGCAACCAGTAGTGGTTGAAGCACCTTTTCTACAGTGGGGTTTGGATTTCATAGGAAAGTTTAAAGATAATTCATGTAATGGTTATTCATGGGTCATAAAAGCTACATATTACTTCACTAAATGGGTTGAATCCATTCCCACTAAGTCATCAACTGAAAACGTTTTCATAGACTTCCTTAAATACATGATCATAACTAGATTTGGTGTGCCTTCAAATATAGTAACGGATAGTGCTAAAGCTTTTTTTTCATCAGAAATGTCTTCTTTCTATTTTAAATATGGCATTATCTTATCTCATGCATAAGATTATTATCCCCAAGGAAATGGTCAAGCTGAGTCAATTAATAAAAACTTAATGACCATAATCAAGAAAATGGTTGGGGAAAACAAAAGGTCTTGGGATAATAAGATCAAATATGCATTATGGTGATCCAGGTGGATATCGGTGGCCACCCACCTTCTCTAACTGTCCCAAAACATGTTTCTGGCAATTTTGGTAATTTACTATTTTTAGCAGTTTTTAACTTCCAGGGCCATTTTGAGGCCCTAAATGATGTTTTTTGAGAAAATAGGGAGCAAGATGGATGATAGATCAATGTTTCTCACCCAAAAGTTATAGTTCTCGGATATATCTTTCCAATGAGCTATTGAGCGCCCCAAACAAAGATCGTATGAAAAAGTTACACCCCTAGGAAGTTGACGTATCAACTACCCCCATCGGGGCCCACAAACCTTTTGGATTTTCATCTTCTGGGGTTAGGGTTTTGGATTTTACTTTTGTCAAAAAGGCCCTTAGAGCCTCATTGTAATAATCATATTCTCACAGATGCGAGTAGCCGTCACATCTCTTCTCAGAGATAAGCTACCACCATTCTAGCGAGTCTTTCACTCTGTATTTTACAGTCTCTATACATTTATTTCATTAATAGAAATCGTGTATTACTGTATATCTGTGACTCTTTTTATTTCCTCTATATATCTGTTATATTTTTGTCTCTCTTGTAATATCTATGAATATTTCTGTGTTATATCTCCGCTCTCATTTCGTGTCGAAAATAATCCGGATCAGTGGTATCAGAGCAGGCTGCTCTTGATCGTTTTTCAGTGCATGTCCCCGACGAGGTCCGAGTATAGCAAGTTGGGTCTATAGCTTGTCTCTCTTGAGGAAAATCACTCTCGCACACCCAAGAAACCCTCAATGGCGGAAGAAAAGAAAAATGATGGAGCAGACGATCCTATCAGTCTGTTGCTTGAGCAAGCTCTCACGCGACAGAGGGACGAAATGATGGAGAATTTTTCCCACATCCTTCAATGCCTACCGATAGCATCAGACACATATTCATCAAACAACCACTTTGGAGGCACCTCACCTTTCAAGGTACAGGTTAATTTTGATATTCCCTTATTTGAAGGTCAAATAGATGCAGATGCCCTAGATAAATGGTTAAATCTGCTAGAAGGTTATTTCTCTGTTCATAATTTTTCAGACAAGGAAAAGATCACCTTCGCACTCCTTAAGACTCTCCCCCATGTCAAAAATTGGTGGGAAACTTACTGGGAGAAGAGTTCCACAGAGGAGTCTGGAATATATGGGGCCGATCCCACTTGGGATTTTTTTGTGGATGCGGTGAAGGAACAATATTACCCTGTTGGAAACTATGAGGACCAGTACATGAGATGGAACACACTGCAACAAGAGAGGGGCCAAGAAGTTCCAGAGTTCACCAATACCTTCCATACCTTACGCACCAAGTTGGGTATCAAAGACTCTGAACGACATTTGGTTCTGAAATACCGTGGGGCTCTACATAGATACATCCAAACTAAAATGGATTTCCTGGACATCTCATCACTCGGTGCTTCCTATCGTTATGCTGTTAAAATCGAGAAGAAATTTAAGCACCAGAATAAACAAGAGTTTGGGTCTGCAAATCCACAACAACCAAAGTATGACAAAGACATCCCTAACAAACAGTCTCTCGAAAACTAGTCCAAGCCACAGGAAAAGAAGGGTCATGGGAAGACAAAGAAGGACACCGGAAAATGGTGCAATTTCCACAAAATCCTCTGGCACAACACCGATGAATGTCACTCAAAATAGTCATTGGTGGCCGAGATCAAAGACAAGGAGCCGAACCCTAATTCAGAATCTGATTATGAAAATACTGGTAAAAGACAGATCATTGATGCAGACCCCACTGCTATTTTCGCGACTACATCAATTCAACCAGAAGAACCAACAGATCCAGAAGAGGGGGAGCACCTTTTTCATTCACAGATGTGGGTGAAGGGGACCCCGCTGCATTTTATTGTTGATAACGGAAGCCAGAAGAACCTCATCTCAGCAGAGGTCGTCAAACAGTTGGGATTGTCGACAACACCACACCCACAACCATACAACATCGAGTGGCTTCACCAAGGACGAGATCTTTGTGTCAGCTAGCAATGTCGATTGTCATACGAAATACAACCCTTCAAGGATAAGGTATTATGTGATGTTGCCC
>JASDQU010107510.1:181349-204529 GCA_032191745.1 Picea mariana | reverse complement strand
TTTCACCTCATTCTGGGCCAGGTAATGCACATCTTGCCATTTTCATTTTAAAAGCAGAGAAACCAGCTAAGTTTGTAAAACTATTATTTATAAATCTAGGTTACCAGTAATTATGCCGTGAAGCCTCTAGGTTATCTGCTTAATCTACATGGCACTTGTCTCTTTCGGTCTTTATCTTTGATAGGCAGTGTGATTTTCAGCTAAGGTGTTGTTTTGTTGATTTGCAGGTTAAGCGGAGGGGAATTTGGGCTGGGAACGTGGCCCTTAAGGCTCCAGTGTTTCAACTACAACTCTGATACCAGATGTAATGACTGAGTTTAAAATAACATCTAAAAATTCTACCAAATCCTACCGAATGTACAACAATTATACCAGATTCATAAAAGAAGAATTATGCAAGTAAAATTAAAATTTATCAATGAGTAATGCACAAATTCGAATTTAGTACCTTAACACTGATGCTAATTTCCGTTGTCAGCTGCCTTCCTGCTGCTACCTGCTACACAGTCCAGTCCTGTTGCAAACACATAAAATAGTTGCCCAAAACCTCTTGTCCACCCTGCCAACTAGGAAAACGACCTAGCTCCAGGATATCTACAGATATCCTGGCCCTCCGAGCCCAAATCCTCTAGCAACTCGGTCCCTGCCTATCAAATAGATCTCACAGCCCCTCTCGGCTCTCTCCCATAGCAAGAAAACATTCTCCTGTAGAAATGCCCTCCTCCTACTCCTTCCTTCCATCCTTATTCCCCCCCCTTCACCGACACTCCACCCTGCATTAAATTCCTTATCCCTCCATTTAATTACCCTTATCCATTCACTTTAATTCCTTTATCTTCTCGGGATCCTTATGTGATCCCTTATGGTATACGTAACTTGATTTAAATATTATATTTAATTATTCACCTTTTATTTAATACTTTATTAATTAATGAATTAATTAATAATTAAACCAATCATTAACCGTATTGATTAAAGAGTTAATTATACTTAAATTAATCATAATCAAGAATAACTAATTAATAACAAATAATTAGTTAAGGTTATTTTAATAAATAATTATAGTTTAGCTAATTGTTTTAGGATTATATTTTTAAATTAATTATACTTAATAATCAAGGGTCGTTACAATATGTTAAAGAAAAGGATTGCCTGTCATTAAAAAAATTGTATTTTCATTGTTTTCTTGTCATTGGGTTGGGTCTCCCTATTAAAAACCAAATTAACTCCTAGATCATTTATTAAAACTTAACTTAGTAAAGTAGGGTCTACCCCCCTTGGCTTCCCTAGGAGTGAGCCTAGACAGAAGGGGTATAGACCGAGGTGACAGTGGGTCTAGACTTAGGCTTGTGCCTCTAAGAACACACCAAGTGGGTTGGAGACTTCTCCACATTAGTAGGTGTGCATAAGGACGAAAACAACCTTGGCACTGTTGTCGGGGAAAATTGTCTTATCCTTGGTTAATCGACAACTCTAATTTATTCTTTAAAAAATAAGTAATAATTTTTTCCATAAAATTGTTTAACTTGGGTTGTGTTATTCTTTGTTGCTTACTCTCCAAGTGGAGACTCCATCTGATAATTATTTGAGGTATCCTACTAGGAGGAATCCACAGGGGTTGGTTTATTCCCTTCCTGAACCTGAAAGGGTGTATAGGAGGAGAATAAACAGACCGGGTCCTCGTAGGCTACTTGAAAGTCTTGGAGAAGAAGAAATATTTGATATACATCACTTGTTTTTCACATAATAGTATTACAACAACTAATCCTAATTTAATTATGGGAGATCTACTAAGACCTTTGAACTTTGTAGCTATTCAAGGTGCTCCTCAAGCAATTCCTGACAAAGCTATTGAGAAATTGCCTACTTTTTAGGGAAATAATGTTGTTAGTGCAAATGATCACATCTTAAATGTTGACTTATGTATTGAAAAGTGGTGCAATGGTCACAATGAGGAGGATGTAAATATGAACCTGTTTGTGTATTCTTTAGAGGGGGATCCAACTAAGTGGTTTTCAGAACAAGATCCCAATAAGTTTAACACCTTGGCCGAAATTCAAAAAGCTCTTAGAGAAAGGTGGGGTGATCAAAAAGAGGATTGAAATTTTCTATCTTCCCTTGGTACAAGTCATAAAAACGAGAATGAAACTATGGATGAGTTCAATAAAAAAATTAATGATTTGGTCAAAAGTCTCCCTACAACTATCAAGCCTCATGATGCATATATTCTAATTCATTACATGGAAGCCTTTGTGGGGGAAATTATATATCAACTAAGGGATAAGGACCCACAAGCTCTAAAGGATGCACAAAACTTTTCCATAAGAATAGATATGAATATGCAATATGATAGGAAGTGCAACATTCCTAGTTTTTCAAGGGGAACTTCTTCCAAGAATGTTGAGGAAAGGAAGAAGAAAGTAGAGGGTCAAAAGTCTTCTAATAATATCATTAAGGAGCTAACTCAATTGATCAAAGAAATGGAAATTAACCATGCCAATTAGATTCATTCTTTGCAAAATAGATTGATAACTATGGAGAGGGAACAATCTAGTAGGTTCTATCACAAGCCAAATGATAAATGACCAAAGAGACCTCCTCCTCAAGATCCAATGCCACCAAATCCTTTTGAGTCCACCAAATTAGTTGATCATCAAGCCATACCTTATTGTAGACCTTGTGGTGAATTTCATGAGGAAATGACTTTCCCAGTTTTCCTTGAAGGTTGTGATGAAGAAGATTATTCTAACTCAGGAAATGAACAAGTCAACATGTGTGGTAGAAAGTACAATGTTGGAATGCATTATTGGATGGAATTTGTTGAAAAAGGTAGTAATGCTAGTTGCATGAATAATGTTGTAGATAAGACAACAAAAAAGTTTGGGCCTAAGCCTACTCCCCAACAAGTGTCAGAAATGGCTAAGTATAGAGGAATTACTTACCAAAGGAGTGGACAAAGAAATCAAGATAGGCCTCAAGTGAACATTCCCAAGGCATCTCCTTCCCCTCCTAAATCAAATGTGCATGCAAATTCAGAGTTAAATATTGATTTAGGAGGATGGATGACTAATGTGAATATGTTGGTTCATGTGTAAAAAATTATGAAGATACCTTCTCAAAGGTAAAAATTGATTAAATCCATAGAATATACTCTCCAAAACATTGTGGATAGGTAGCCAAAAACAACTTACCAAGATGCACCTGTAATTTTGCAGAATTGGGATAGGGGAAATGAAAATAATCAACCTTTTTTCCTTTCTCTACTTGTGAACAATCATCTCCTTCATAATTGCATGTTAGATTCAGGAGCAAGCTCAAATGTTATGACTAAGAAGGCAATGGAACAATTGAATCTAAGAATACAAAGACCTTACCATAAAATTTGTTCCATGGATGGTAAAATGATTAAAGTGCATGGTTTGATTAAAATTTTACAAGTGTATTTGGCTACCTTCCCCGACATCATGATAGAAATGGATATAGTAGTGATAGATGTGCTAGATGCTTCGGGTATTTTGCTTTCAAGAAAAACAACTTCAGATTTGGGGGGTAATCTATAAATGGACCTAACTTATGCTACCATCCCCACTCCAGATGGAGCCACGTTTAAACTGAATAGAGAATTGGAAAAGGTGATGGAATAGTCATTGAATATCCATCTGGTCATGAATTCAAGTTTGCATATAGATTGGAATTTGATGCTACAAATAACGTGGCTGAGTATGAAGCTTTGTTGCTTGTTTTAGAGCTTTGCAAGGACATGTATGTCAAATGTTTGAACATAAAGGGAGATTCTTATCTAGTCATCCAACAACTCAAGAACAATTTTGCATGCAAATATGAAAGGGTAAAAAAATATAGGAATGCAATATGGGACTCCATGGAGAGTCTTGATGCCTTAAAAATTATTGCTATTCCTAGAGATCAGAATTTTAAATCAAATTAAATAGTTGTAGCTGCCTTCACTCTTCAACTCTCCTGAGATTTTATTAAAGAAATTTTTTTGTAGAGGTCATATTTAGGCCTCCAGTTCCAGATAATATGAATCATTGGAAAATATTTGATGATGATAAGAAAATAATTAAGTTCTTAAATCACGTCCAATAATTTTATGAATTTCCATGTCAATGAAAAAGAAGAGGGATGTAATTACACAGAGAATTATTATAAGGTTAATCCAGTCCCTAGAGGCCTTGTTGCACAACAAAAACTATTTGACAGGAAAGATGGTCACAAACCAAAGGAAGAAACAAGTATAAAACCAAGTGACCACTTGGAAGTCAACATAGGAACTAATGAAGGGCCTAGGATGGTGAAGGTTGAAAAAAGTACACCTACAGAGGAAAGAAAAGAAATTATTAAATTACTAAGAGAGTATAGGGATGTTTTGGATTTCACCTATGATGAGCTTAAGGTATATAATGAAGATGTAATTCAACATGTCATTCCTTTGAAGGAGGAATATAAGCCCTTTAGACAAAAGTTGAGACAACTTAACCCCAATTTAGCTCCTTTGGTCCAAAAGGAGTTACAGAAAATGCTAGCAACCCGAATAATATCCCAAACTAGACATTATTCATGATGTTCAAATTTGGTGGTAGCTAGAAAGAAGAATGGTCAAATGAGATTGTGTATAGATTTGATAAATTTGAACATTTCATGTACAAAATATTATTATCCCATCCTCAAAATTAAAACACTGCTACAAAGGGTAACAAGATCAGGAATCACCCTCTTTGGTGGGTTTTTATGGAAGGCACTTCATAAGTGTTTGGGTAGGGGGCCCCTTCAACTCCCACTTCGACTATAGTTGGTTGGGGGGATTTCACCTCCCTACTCTTCTATCCATATGACCAACATGATTCAATCCATGATGGTTGCATCGGTTAGTGGCTCCATGCCAATAATCGTTGGGTCCACTCAGTCTTTGATTGCAATTCCTTCGTCAAATTTCGTTTGGAATGCCATCATTAGGCATGCATAATGTTTTGGCTATTTATCAGGCAGTCACTCAAAATATTAACTTTGGAGTAAGAATTTATTCAACTCCTCTTGAAAGTAGTTCCTATGGGTGGGGGGAATATCTATCCATCCTTCACTTAAAAGTGGTTCCTTCCCATCTTCTAGGCCTAATACCTTTGTGGGATGGAGTGGTCATATGAGTGGAGGATTTCCATCCTCCAACATTCCTTTGAATTATAACCCTTTGACTATGTTTGGTGGGTTCAAGAGAAATCGATTCCTTTCACTTGGGATGTAGGCAGGGGGAAACCCCTTCCAAAGTGAGTGGAATCCTACACAAGGTTATTTCCCTTCGCAAGAGATGTTGACATGGGCAAACACCTTTGAGAGTTAGTACAACCCTACACAAGGGTATTTCCCTTCGCAAGGGATGTCGACAGAGGGTAACCATGTCCAGTCTTATGGAAACCCAATGGGTGGAGGATTTCTTCCTTTTATCTAGGGATCTCAAGGTTTTTTATCAAAACCATGGCCTGTCTGCAAAAAATTTCTGGCAACCTAGTGCTAGGAACAATCCAGGATATCCTTTTCCAGTTGCTAACCAACCCAGAGTTTCCAACCCCAGTAGTTCAAATTCTAGGTCGAAAGTGAGACTTACTTTCCTGGAAACGTTAAACTTTCAAAAATTATGGAAACTAATGAATGAACTGATGTGTCATGATCCAAATTGTCCCTCGGTCCCCATTAAATTACCCTTGAATATTTCTAAGTTTAAAGGAAAATTTGGTGAGGGTACATGATATCACATATCAAAATTTCATCTATGGTGCTCGTCCAATTCATTGAATGATTATTCCATTTGGTTACATATATTTCAACACAATCTCATGGGAGTCACCGTGAAAATTCTACATCAAGCTTCAAGGGTTGTAATTTTGCACCTTTCATGATTTGGCGTTGGTTTTTCTAAACCATTTTCAACTTTCAGTTCGGTACGATGCCGAGATTGATTTATTGTCTACACTAGATCAAGACAAGGCCACTCACGTCTCGGATCAAATCCAATAGTGGTGAAGGTGAAAAAGGATGATCAAGGCCATGATTCCTCTTGAGTTTCTCTTTGAATGGTATCTCAAATCCTTTTTTCCATAAATATCCAAGGATGTTTCCAAGTCGGGGGTATCCTTTAAGGAGGAAACCATTTTTAGGGCCTAACAATTGGATCTGATCTATTCTCATTATGGGATCCTGTATAAGATATTTTTGGATGCACCATAGTCAAGTAGAGACCCTTCAAAATCAAAGTCTGAACCAGATGTCAATGACATCATTGGTTATGTAAATAATGCTACTGAGATCTAGTTGTGAGCCAGATGAAATAGATGACTATTCATCAAACTGCGACTGGTCAAGCTACAAATTTGACCATTCCCACTGTCCAATCGTGGGATGTACATGATGTGAAATCAATGAATCCAAAGGGTACCCAATAACTTGAAGGAAAAGAGAAGAGTAAAGATAAGAAAGGAGGTGGGAACAATACTAAAAATTCCAAATCTGATGCTAATGTTGGAGGGGCTAAGAAATAAAAGAGGAAATAAAAGAGGAAGGTGAAGTTTCCATGTAAAATTGGTAAATATGATCACCTTACCCACCAATCCACTAAAATGGAAGAAGCTCACCGTTTATTGATGCAACAATAGCCTGTTGTGTTGGATAAATTGTCCCCTTAGGGGCAAAATATTGCGGCAAGCTCTTCCAGTGGAAATATGCAAGGGGTCACCCAAGGTGTGTCCTTGCCAGATGGTACTATGTCCTTCATCAATATGGTGGGATCATACACATATATGTATACTAGGGCCCAAGATTATTGTAAACATGAGTTTACATATAAAGGAAAATGTACTCATGATCCTCAAAATTCTCTTCACATAGAGAATCTTGGAGGGGATGCAATGTAGTGCATACTGAAAGGTGCATATAAGAATTCATCGCACAATCCTATTTTTGAGGACTTGGCTCAAACACCTTGTGCGATGTTGGCCCTTGAGGTGCTCTGGAGTTTCATGACGAAATGGAGCACATTGCTATCTGCGATATGAGCCACTAATTCATTGATCTTACATGTTATCAAGTTCGATAATGTGGATGTAAATCCTCATCTTTCATACCATGTATCCTTTAATATCAATGTCATGTATTCAAAGCATACTATTGGAAGGAATGTTGTCAATCAAGGTTGTTCGACATGTGTAATGTCATTATCTTGTTAGAAATCCATCGAATCTCTTGATCTCACTTCGTATTCTACTATACTAATTTATTTCAATAAATTCTCTTTTATGCTGCACACNGTCTTCGTAGAAGTGGAAGTGTTCAATGCTCCACTAGATTACAACTTGTTGTTAGGGAGGATTTGGATGTAAAAAATGACAACATTCGTTTCATCGGTCTTCTGAGTTATATGCTTCTCTCATGAAGGGAAAATTGTTACGACTGACCAAATTTCATTTGCTCACTCTGACTCCATGATGAATATGGGATCCATGGTCCCATTAATTGAAAACTCTCAAATGACAAATAAGATCATTGGTGTTGTAATGTATCCTTCTCTAAATATGGGAAATTTTAACTTCTCATCACCAATTTCATATATTAATGTTGTTCTGGTTTTCTACCAACAATCTATCTCTTTGATCCCCATGATTCAAGTGAGTTCGTTTCAAATGAATTATTTCAAGGATCCCTGGATTTTACCCTCTCTGTGTGATTGAATAGAAGGTCTAGTGAATGTCATAATGAATATGTCGATATTTGTAGCCCAAATAGCTTATCAGGGGATTCAACAAGCTGCTATAGATTATGATCCCACTCCTTCTTGGATAGAGGAAGTGGGTCATCTTAAAGAGCCCTTATGGGCCTTGAATTATTCCAATTCAATTGATTGTCTCGATACTATTTTTCCTTTTGATAAATATATTCTTGAGGAAATGATAGGGCCATAACGACCCTAGGAGGACTTACCTCATCGATCTTATTTCCTTGCAAAACTTAGTTGAGTGGAAAAAGGAGAATTTCAATCGACTTTGACTAGAGGTGTTGATCGACCCATGACCCTCTTATAAAATAATGGTGTCTATGTTGAGGGTAACATGAAAAATATATCAGAGACTATTTCTATCGACATCTCTAGGACCCCTAGCATCATGGAGAAGGTGTTTATTGGTCCAGACTATTATGTGGAAGATATTTGCACGTATACCACCCTATTTAAAGAATTATACAATTTTTTTCTCGGTCATACAAGCAAATTCCAGGTATAGACCCTTGCATTTTCAAACATGAGATAAAAATGTACAAATATGTGAAATATGTTCGACAAAAGTTACGACTAGTTAATCTGAGAAAGGCATCAACAATTAAGGTGAAGGTAGAAAAAATACTCAAGGATGGTTTCATCTATCCAGTTCCCCTTACTAAATGGGTGTCACATACCGTTCCAATGGATAAAAATAAAGGAACCATTCATGTGTGTATGGATTTTCATGATATAAATAAAGCTAGTCCAAAAGACAACTTCCCCACACCATTTATCGATCATATTATCGAAAAGTGTGCGGGAAGAGAAATGTTTTCTTTTATGGATGGATTTTTTGGCTATAAAAAGATCTAGATCCGGCCCAATGATCAACATAAAATGACATTCATATGTCCTTGGGGTACTTTTTCATATAAGAATATTCCTTTTGGCCTTAAAAATGCTAGGGCTACTAATTTCTAGCGGGTTATGTCTTTCACTTTTCATGATCTCAAACATATCGCCGAGGCTTATCTTGATGATCTCGCTGCTCACTCTCATAAGAGAGTATATCATTCAACTCATCTTTGAAATATGTTGGTACTATTATATTTGATTAGATCCTAATATGTGCATGTTCTATGTCATTTCGAGGCATCTGTTGAGATTTATTATTTCCGATAGGGGGATCATGGTCGATCCATTAAAGTTTGAGGAAATAATTTAGTTGCCTCCCTCACAAAATATCCATCAACTTCAAAGGCTACAAGTAAAATATATTTTCCTTCGTCGATTTATTTCCAATTATGTTGACATCACCAAGGGCTTCATGCACTTGTTGAAAAAGGGGTTCCCTTTTGTTTGGGATGAGTTTGTGCAATGATATTTCGATTCCATCAAGAATTCTCTTGTTTCTACCCCCTTGCTTAGTCCCTTAGAATATAACAAAGGTTTCTTGTTGTATATTGCAGTAGCATAATCCATTGTTGGCATGGTTCCAGTTCAGGAAGATGATGTGCTCTAGGAGCATGTCATTTAATATCTTAGTTGTTGTTTGATTGGCGCTGAAATTAATTACTCACACATTAATAAGTTGTCTTTTCCAGCTGTGCACACTATCGAGAGGCTTCAACATTATATTATTTTGTGTAAGAATACTGTAATTGATGACGTTAATCCATTCCAATGTGTCTGTTGAGTCTCCATTTTTCCATGAGATAATACCCTATCTTACCCTCTATCTAAGTCTTTTTGCCTCTGTTATAAACCTATACTGGACTATTCCCTCCCAAAATACATGCCTAATAGCTATGTCATGTCTACAAGAGGTAATTGATGATTTAAAGCATGTTTGTTTAACTTTCTTTAATTAATTTGATTGAAAGTGTTTTATTTTGTATAGTTCTAATAATTTGATTTATGTGCAGTCTATCTGGCACTACCAGACACCATGTAATCCAACAATGAATCCATTCTGGTACCCAAGACAGTTTTGATCCGGTACCAAGATGTGCGCTATTCCAATACTCCTTGCTCTGTTCTATTCTGGTACCATACTCGCGACTGCGTGCAATCTGGTACTAAAACCTCTGTTTCAGGATGCGCTAGTTGGACCGGGATAATGGTGAAGATTTCGAGAAGACAGTTGGATAGAAGCGTATGAATCAGTTTTCCAGTTGCAAGAGACTCCATCGCTCATGCACTTTGTGTCATGAGGATGGAGTCAACTCCTCAAAATTTGATGTAAATCTTAATTCTGGGATTTCCCGAACTATTTAATGTTTATCCATACATATTGGTAGTATCGGCTTACCTTATATAAGGAATGTTGTGTAGAAAGGAATGTAAGAAATATGAGATAAGAATCAGACAATACTTGTCGTCGTCATGTATGAAGTAAAAGACTATTGATCCAATTTACTAGTTGAATTAATACATAAGATCTTTTATGTCAATTCTTGGATGTGAGTGAAAGTTTTAGTTTGTTAAATCCTTAAGAGGTTTCTTGTTGGTTCGGCAAGGGCCCATCGCCCCAACTAAGGTAAACCTCATTGTATACATTCAGTGTGTTTGTGTTTGTAGTTTACAGCAGCGTGTGTGTGTGATTTGTCTTTATTTCATTCTCAGGATTGAGCATCGAGTTCATTATTTTGGATTGGTGTGTAAAAGCAAGTGTTATATTGAATATAAATTTTATTATCCAGTGTTGCAGGTAGCTATCTCATGATTTGAAGTGTGGAATGATATTTTAAGTTTATGATTGTAGTATCGCAAGGGACCAACAGACTTTATCTTTTATCTACATGTGTTGTAATAAAGTCTTTCAGTCATACTGAATTTCCCTTGTGCTGGTTTGATTGAGTTACATGAGATTGAATTCGGCTTTTGTTTACAGAATGGTTGAAATTGATTTCTTTAATCACTACAGGAAACAAGCTTCTTAAAGTTCATCTTTTCAATACAAGTGCCTAACACGAATAGACTTGTTTCTCTGAGACAACATTTCTTTGATTGACTGTTTGTCTGAGTTTCATTATTAGTTTTGGGTTCAGAGGATATTTTGAAGTATTTAGAGATCTTAGAAATGGAATTTTTATGTTATTAATTATTTCCTATATGCAATAGACTTAGATAGGTTACTTGTTCTCAGCACATATGGCGTAACGAATCTTTCGATTACGAATCTCGAATTGACATTTAAATGAGTGTGAGATATATAGTGAACATATTTACGCACCAACATTTTGGCGCCGTTGCTGGCGAGTTGTAAACGGTAACAGGTAGCATATATTTTTTTTGGTTTGATGAAGTATTGGATTGGATTTGAGGATAATCTGAGGGCGGAGAGAATATGGTAAGACGAAAGGTAAGAACCTGTGCATCCACTTTGGTGGGGTTGCTCCAAAGTTAGGTTGTCCTCCTACCTTTAATTAGGAATTTGCATTTTCATTTGATTTCATTTTTTTTATGAGTAGGTACAGGGATAATAAAGTCAGATTTATTGCTCCTAAAATCTCAGAAAAACCAGAAAAACTAACAACAAAGAAACCCCCCCCTTATACTAATTCATCGAAAAATCGTGCAGGAAAAATTCTCAGAGGAGAGAGCTCAAAGGCAGCCATTGCAACAACAATACGAGGCACTAGATATGAAGCCATTGTTCATATTACAAACAGTAGGCAACAAGAAAAGGAGACAACACTGGCGACCCCATCCAGAAGAGAAACTGGAAAAGAAGCAGAGGTGATAATAGAAGAGGCTGCATCTGCTGTTGGAAGACTACACAAAACCTTGGAACAACCAGAGATACCAGAGAACCTGGTGGTGGAACCATCACTCAGTGGAGAAAATTCACCACCTCCCTACAGAGTGCTCGGAAACATGGTAGAAGAAGAGGGAAACTCAACCAATGAAACAGAGACATTTGGATTCCCCATACTGGATATGGCTAAAGACGTTGCTATGAAGAACATTCCATTATCTACACTTTCTCATTTCAGAGGTATGTCGACAGAAGACCCTGACTCATTTTTATTTCAATTTGACATATTGTGTAGGAGATATAACTACATAGATAATGCTAAAAAATTACAACTTTTCCTAGCCACACTAAAATATTCGGCACTACGGTGGTTCATGAGCTTAGGGGAACACACAATTTTTTCTTGAGATGGTATGAAGGAGACCTTCCTCTAGAAATACCAGGATTACTGCAGACCTAGGGATGCTAGGAATGATATATTCAAAATGCAACAATCAGAAGAAGAAAGCTTAGAAGACTGCTTAGAAAGGTTCTTATACAATTACCAAAAGACTAAGCAGTTTTCCTTAGATACAACTACAGTTAGGACTGTTTTTCTAAAGTGTGTGAGGGATGATTGCATTGAAGTGTTAAACCTTATGAGTTCTTGGGACATATACCAAAAACCATTTGTAGACATAGAAGAGTATTGTAAAAGATACTCTCGCAGTCAAGCTAAAACAGGGAAAAGTATAAGGGACCCAACCAACAGAATTGCTAAACCCACATCTAGAGGTGTCACAAGGATTGAGCTAGGAAATCTATTGGAAAACTTTAAAATAGATATCCTACACACCATTAGTTCCCAACTAGATACCATGCAAATTAAAAGAAAACAAGAGGAAGAAAAAGCTATGTTAGCAATCTTCTGTCATTAGTGTAGGAGGAAACACCCTAAAAAGGAATGCCCCCTTAATATTATTGAACTCTATGGGATTTTCACAGAGGACCATCCTACTAATGAATGCCCTTCTCTCCCTGGTCTCAAGGCCATGTTCAAGGGAGGAGGAGAACCTGAGACATGTTACCCCCCTAGGAGACCATGGAGACAACAAAACCCCAACATGTTTGCCGACCCAAGTACACAATACCCCCAACAGTAATGGGTACCTCCCATGTCTTATCCTCAGTGGTCAACACAAACCCAACCTTGGAAACAAGGGTGGAGAGGACCTATATATGGAAATGTCCCCTTTCAACCAACAAATTTTCCCACCTATCCACAATATCCTTTGAATATTTCACAATTACTCCCAGGTTTTAACCCCCCTGCTCTTCTACCACCCCCACAACCACAACAACCACTTGCACTACCCATGAATCCAAATATGCAGCAACCAATGCAAGCTGCACCCATCCAAAACCCTCCTCTACCTACTCCTATTCCTGCACAACCTATCCCGAACCCAAATAACAGACCCACACAACCTATACAAAATGTTGAAGTACAAACCTTTCCTACATATGTAATAATGCCAAATCCATTTAGTGGAATTGAATTAAGGTCAGGAAGGATTGTAAACAAAACAAAACCCACTATGGTCATTCAAGAAGAACCATGCATAATCACACAAACCAAGAAGAACAAATAGGTGCCCAAATGGTTCAAAGAGAAGAACAGATGATTGATCCAATGAACGAAGAAAGAAACACTCCAGTACCACAAGAAATCCCTTCTCCCAACTCCTTTGTAGCAGAAACGCCCCATGAAGTGAATCCCCCTTACCCAGAAAGGCTTCTCATAAAGAAAACCGAGGAACCTCTAGAACATAATCTAGAGACTGAACTCCAGAATATATGTGTAAAGATCCCACTACTACAGGCCATTAAAGACATACCTATCTATGCTAAAATTGTAAGGGACCTTTGCATTAAAAATCCAGGGAGAAAGAGGAAGGAACCTCCTGTCATACGGGTGGTAGGGCAGTTATCTGATTTTATAACAGAAATGCCTTCCAAGTATAGTGATCCAGGGAACCCAGTAGTAACGATAGAAATCAATGGTGTTGCCTTGCCTAACACATTGATTGATCTAGGGGCAAAAATAAATGTGATGTCAGTAAACACTATGAAAACAATGCAACTAGATCACTTAAGACCTACACAAACTTTACTAGAGCTTGCAGATAAATCAGTCATCACCCCAATAGGAAGTTTAGATGATACAACAGTGACATTGGCCTCTTGGGAATACCCTGTGGATTTCTTGGCAATCCATCCCAAAACCCCCAAACCAGGAAACCCAGTGGTACTAGGCCGACCTTGGTTGGCCATTGCTGATGCATTCATCAGTTGTCGATCTGGAGAAATGACAATTTCCAATGGCACTCAAAGTCAGAAACTTATCCTTTTCCCCCCCACCCAACCAACCACGGAAGTCCCTCTCTGGTTGGAGAATCCGTATGGGGAGGAGGACTCTACCCAACCCTTGTTGACACTTGAACAAGTAAAAGGAGTACAAGAACACTCCGAAGAACAAATCCTAAGTCTATTCTTGGCTGCTTCGACATGCATTGACTATCCCCAATCTTTCCCCAACTACACACACATCTTTAGCCCTGAATTTCAAGAAATTTGGCACCCTTCTACTTCTACAACAACCACTCTTTTGAAAATAGAGGAAGGGAAGGAGTCTACTATCCAAGTTGTAGAATTCACACCTGGGAAGTCCCTATTTATTAATGCCAGCCTAGAAATATATCAACAACAAAAACTGATACAAATGATTCAGGGGCAATCCGATGCGTTTGCATGGGATTACTCTGACATGAAAGGGATCCACCCAGATACATGTATGCATCATATTTACACTAATGATCAAATTAGACCTATCTGACAACCCCAGAGAAGAATGAACCCAACCTTGAAAGATATAGTAAAGGAAAAACTCCAAAAACTCCTACAAGCCAATTTCATTTACTTTATATCAGATAGAAAATGGGTCTCCCCATTAGTTATTATACCAAAGAAAAACGAGAAATGGAGGATTTGTGTGGACTTTCGAGAGCTAAACAAGGCCACCTATAGAGACTACTTCCCTTTACCTTTCATAGATTAGGTCTTGGATACTTTATCTGGGAAGAGGTACTTTTCTTTTCTGGATGGGTTTAGTGGCTACAACCAAATACAAATTTCACCAGAAGACCAGGATAAGACCACATTCACCTGCCCTTGGGGAACCTATGCTTATAGGGTTCTCTCCTTTGGGTTATGTAATGCCCCTGCTACCTTTCAGAGGGATGTCTTGGCTATCTTTTCTGATCTGACCAATGATTGTGTGGAAGTCTACATGGATGACTTCACGGTATATGGGAAAAATTTCCAACAAGCATTGGATAATTTGAAGAAGGTATTGGTTAGATGTAGAGAAACCAACCTCTCACTCAGTCATGAAAAATCAAGAATGATGCTTACTAGAGGAATCGTTCTAGGTCACCACATCTCCAGTACCGGAATAAGAGTGGACCCTGCCAAAATTGACATTATTTCCCAAATTAAGATCCCCAGTTCACAAAAGGAAATCAGAAGTTTTTTAGGGAATGCCGGCTACTATAGGAGGTTTATTCAAAATTTTACAAACCTAGCTTCCCCCCTTTTCAAACTACTAATGAAAGATGCTGAATTCTATTGGGATGAGCAATGCCAAATCTCTTTTGAAATCTTAAAAACAAAACTGTCAAGTGCTCCTGCTTTGAGAGGTCCAAACTGGTCTCTTCCTTTCCATATTTTTACAGATGCCTCGGATATCACTTTGGGAGCTGTATTAGGACAAAGGGAAGGGAAGATTCCTTTTGCTATATACTTTGTTAGTAAGAACCTCTCACCTACTGAAGAAAACTATATTGTCACAGAGAAGGAATTCTTATCAGTAGTACATGCCATCAACAAGTTTAGACACTATATAACAGGATACAAAGTTTTTGTGCACATAGATCACTCAGATATCAAATTTCTAATGAATAAACCTATTAAAAATGATAGAATAACTAGATTTATCTTGTTACTACAATAATTTAATATCACTATTATAGATAGGCCTAGAAGAGATAACTTGGTTGCTGATTGTCTGTCTAGGCTTATTCATACAGGTGACAGTACTCCAGTAGATGATGATTTTTTGGATGAGAATTTATTTTCTATTTCTACTTTCACCCCTTGGTATGCAGATGTAGCCAACTATTTGGTAACCAAAAAGCTGCTTCAAGGTATGACATTCAGATAAAAATAGAGAATCATTCAGCTAAGTGCCAATTATATGTGGCATGAAGATACCCTATACCGAACAAGACTTGACTTGGTAATCAGAAGATGTGTCCGGGAAGATGAAATGCAGGATATCTTCAGAGCCTGCCATGACGACCCATGTGGTGGCCACTTTGCTGAAAAAAGGACAACTTACAAAATCTTACAATCTGGCTATTATTGGCCGACCATTTTTAAAGATGCAAAGAAATACATGGCCATCTGTGATGATTGCCAAAGAATGGGAAGACCTACATCAGTCGATGAAATGCCACTCCAAGCCCAAGTAGTAATTGAACCCTTTGAAAAATGGGCCTTAGACTTTATAGGACCTATCAATCCTATTTCCCGAAAGAAAAAGTACATATTAGTTTGCACATAATATGTAACAAAATGGGTAGAAGCCAAGGCCCTGTATTCAACCAATGAACAATCTGTTGTAGATTTTCTCTTTGAAGTAATTTTCACTCGTTTCGGGGTACCTCAGGAGATAGTCACTGATCAAGGAACACAATTCACCTTAAATTTGGTTAAGGCCCTTACCGAACAATACAAGATCAGACAAAAAAAGTCTTCACCCTATCACCCCCAAGCTAATGGCCAAGTAGAATCAACCAACAAAGTGATAGAGGACATCCTCACTAAGACTGTTCAACTGCATCACAAAGACTGGGCTGATAGGTTACCTGAGGCCTTGTGGGCCTATAGGACAGCTTGGAGAAATACAATAGGCCATACATCGTATGATTTGGTATATGGGAAGCAAGTACTACTGCCCATAGAGTTTCAGGTAAAGACCTTCAGAACTGACATGCAATTAGGAATGGACCTGGATGAAGCTAAAAAATAGAGGCTATTACAATTAAACGAGCTTGATGAGATAAGACAAGATGCTCTACAAAGAACCACCCTGATAGAAGAAAAAAGGACCAAATGGCACGACAAGTACATTAAACAGAAGTCCTTCCATCCAGGTGATTGGGCCCTCCTATATGATAGAAGATTTAAAAATTTCAAAGGCAAATTGTCTACCAGATGGATGGGGCCCTATGAGGTTGATACAGTATATGATAATGGTGCACTAAGGATAAAAACTATTGATGAAAAGCAGACTTCCCTTGTTGTAAATGGACATCGACTGAAGGTTTATCACAAACCACTGTCAAAGGAGGATTTTGTCAAAAATGTTCTTCAGACTGCCGAAATGCAACTGGTAAGCGAGAGGGCTTCCCCTCCTGCTGACCTAACCATACTAAGTTCAAATTGTATAAATGCATTTTCTGTACATAGGTGTGTCATGAGATGAAGTTTTTTTTATTTTTTTATTTTTAACTAACAAAGACAAAAGAAAAATTGGTGGTGTTCCCATGTAGATAGATAAATAAGGAGGACAACTACCAGAAAGAGTCTTCTTTAAGTTTTTCAGACTCTTTAGAATTTAAAACATCGGCGAGAAGGAACTGGTCCGGGCTCGATAAAAATCCACGGGACAGTATAGAAAGTTTCCTTTAATTTTTCCAGACTCTTTAAAATTGAAAACAGCGGCGAGCAAGAACTGGCCCGAGCTCGACAAAAATCCATGGGACAGTATAGAGAGTTCCCTTTAAGTTTTTCAGACTCTATAAAACTAAAAATACCGGCGAGCATTAACTAATTTGGGCTTGATAAAAATCCACAGAAAAGTAGTAGTTAAGATTATTATTGTGTTGTAATAAAAGAGGAAATGCTAGTGAAATTATGGACACCTTGGCTCTAGAAGAAAAGGAGTTTTGTCATCTCAGTTACTGGTCATTACAGAGTACCCTCCTATTATAAAGCTTTCCTGCATTATTTCTCTATAAACTTTGGTAACTGCATGGTTTTTTAGACAGAATTGACCATAGAACACCAGCTATTTCTATAAATCATTGTCACCAGAATCAGTATCAAGTTTTTTTAATCTCAAGAAAGTTCATTTTTGTGCTTATCTCGCATCGATGATCACCTCTATGTGTGAAGGACCACCAAATGATCTTGCTGTGCCTATCCGGTACCAGATCCTATCCAGTATAAAAGAAGGGGCCTTGCGCTATTCCGGTACCAACTGCAAATTTTACACATAGGTGATCCGGCACTCAGGTAATCAGGTGATCCTGTACCAACTGCAAATTTTACACACAGGTGATCCTATACCAACTGCAAAATTTGTACACATGTGATACGACACTTAGGTAATCAGGTGATCCTGTACCAACTGCAAATTTTACACACAGGTGATCCTGTACCAATTGCAAGTCTTACACACAGGCAATCTGACACTTAGGTGATCCCGTATCAATTACAAATTCTACACACAGGTGATCCAGTACTTAGATGATCCAGTATTGGTAAGAGTATGACGGGTAACTTTCATCATGTTTTTAAGTCACTTTCAATTATTAGTGCAAGGACATACATATTCTACATTTTTTTTCGTATTATTTAAAGGAATTAGACTAAATATGCGTTTAGAACATTTGATTTCTCTTGTATCATGACGTACCCCTATTTTGTCATGAATCTCTGTAGAAATCTTATACCTCACTGCCGTAAGAAGGAAGTGTCCTACGAAACAAAAAAAATGCAAAATCATGATGTCTTTTATTGGATCAAACTCCCTCTGTCAATCCAATAAATAAACCCCATGATTAGTTGTTGTACTATATGAGACGACCTAAACCACGAATCTCAACATATCAAGTAATGATCCCAGTCGATTTCATATACACAAGTCCCGATCATAACGACCACCTCCTTTCGTAAATGTCGTCCACCACCAAGCTTCCCATGAATCTGGAAACCGTTAGTAGATTCGACTTACCTCGCCATATCATCTTGAGTATCGATGTGACTATTGTAATCTACACTTCTATTCATAAATGCTCCTCTGGATGGCTCTGCCATCCAGATGAGCATTATTTACCCTTGTTATCATACTATCTACAGACACCCTATGCCTTTGTATCCCTTGTATGTTTCTCCCAACCAATACTCTATCATACGGTACTCGACCCTCTGTCCATGCCTTATCCACCTAAGAAAATTTCTTAAAATAGTATGGGGGTCGACATGCATGAGACAATATTTCAAATATACAAAGAAACAACAGAATATCAGGCTTGTAAGAAAAAATAGGAATAGACAGGGTGTGTGCCGTTCTTGGAGAAATTCAAGGGCCATCATGAGGGAATTTATCTCTTCTTTGCACAAACATATGATGGAGAGAATGTGCAGCTTGGGGATGTGAAGTTAAAAATTATAGAGGCCACTATAACAGAGGCTACGGGTCTCCCGATGGATGGAGAAAGATACTTCAAAAGAGTAATCGTAGACAAAAAGCTCTGTCAACAATTCCTCAAACTAGAAAATCATGACACCGATTAGACCAAGGGCGTCCCTCGGAGCTATATCAAAGAAAAATACTTGACAATGCTTATAAGTCTGCAAAAATTCCTCACCTGTGAGGGAAGGTATGCCGTGACCTTCATTTATCATTTAAATATTTTGTCACATTTTGAGGGAGGACCTCAAATAAACTTTCCCCATTTTTTATGGATGAGTCTAAAGAAAATGGCAAGAGGGATGAGGTCAGTTTCTAAGAAGCTTGAGACCAGTCTTCATCATCACGGTTTAATCAAACTTCTGATTGTTCATGCTCTAAAAACACAAGGGGGTAGTTGGAAACAGTTGCTCCAGTAGAGCTTTGCTCAAGAGAAATCGAAGTTGGTCGAGACACATGAGGCAGTGACACATAGTGAAAGCTCAAGAGCAAAGAAAGACATGGCATCAAGAGGTAAAGAAGACACTTCTGTGCCCAATGCATCTTAGCCCATTGATAAATTAGTGACAGGATAGTCTGTCGTGGGAGAACTGGTTATATCAAGAAAGAAAAAAACCACTCAATTCCATAGAGTAAGCTCTACTTCGGTTCAAAGGGGTAAAAGATGAAAGGAGGGCTCAGAACCATGTGGTCAACCGGATAGCATTCCCAAAACAATTATGGAAATTCCATCAGAACCAGCCAGTCAAATAGAGCAGACCCCTAACTCCCAGTTACAAAACAAGAAAAATTCTACACCAGCTGAAGCATCTATCTCAATCCTACTCCCTAAAGACCAAAAATCATAGAATAAGAAACAAAAGAAGGAGACAGATTGACAAAATATTTTACTAGAGCCAACTGTAAAACCCCATCCAAAATCCCCTAAAGAATTGAAAAGTATTTATGAAGTTACTCGGCCTTCCCAAAGCTCAGTTAGTGGCTTGAAGGAGACTGCTAAGGAGACAAGTAAAAATAGAAAGAAACTAGAAGGAAAGGAGGTACAAGTTCCATAACCCACGCCTAATTCTTCTCGATTAGGAATACGAGTTCGCCGGCAAAAGCAAACCCCAGAAGTTACAGTTCAAGCCCACAAGGTAAAGGTCCAGTCAACATAGGAAGTACAGGTGTCCAGGCCTGTCCTTATTAAGAAATCAAAGAAAAGGAAACTGTTTGAAGAAACTCCTACCCCTATTAGCAAGTCTAAGAAAGCCTCGCCACCCATACGCAGGACCACCAGAAGTATGACTAAACAGGAGACGATTCCAAACATACCTTCTCCTCAAAGAGAACCTATGGATATTCCAAGTTCTCTAGACAAAGAGAGTGGCTGGGGAGATGCCACAAGTGAAACAGAAAGAATGGTAACAATAAGTGAGACAGAAGGATTGGTAACAGAGACTTTGATGGATTTGAGGAAGGGAGAAGAAGCTTGAAAGTTGGTCACTCAGGAAGCATTCACACCAAGTCCAGGCAAGTCCTTGAGCAGATGAAATATGATGATAAAGGTTTTGAGGAGTCTGAGGAAAGAAAAAGAGGCTCGAGAGATGGTGGCCAAGGAAGTACTCACACCAAGTCCAGACCAGTCCCTATATGAACCAACATTATTGAGAGATTGAAACAAGAAATTGAAGAATACAAAATATTGGATAGGCATATCAAGGCAGAGAATGCAGAATTGAAGGAACAACATGCAGAGGTCTCTGCCAAACTTAACAAAGTCTTGCGATTGGTCCATTACACTAGGGTGATCAAGAAGGAATTAAAGAATGAAGCTTTCGGTGTTAACATTTTGCAATCTGAGGGATGACAGAGAAGGGTCCAATTTTGCAGAAAGTTTTTTGGGTATCAGTTTTTGATAACATTGCATGAGGACATGCAACATCTTCAGCATGGGGGAAATGTTGAGTCTCCATTTTTCCATGAGATAATACCCTATCTTACCCTCTATCTAAGTATTTTTGCCTCTGTTATAAACCTATATTGGACTATTCCCTCCCAAAATACATGCCTAATAGCTATGTCATGTCTACAAGAGGTAATTGGTGATTTAAAGCATGTTTGTTTAACTTTATTTAATTAATTTGATTGAAAGTGTTTTATTTTGTATGGTTATAATAATTTGATTTATAAGCAGTCTATCCGACACTACCAGACACCATGTAATCCGGTACCAAATCCATTCCGGTACCCAAGGTAGTTTTGATCCGGTACCAAGACGTGCGCTATTCTGGTACTCCTTGCTCTGTTCTATTTCGGTACTAGACTTGCGACTGTGTGCAATCCGATACTAAAACCTCTGTTTCAGGATGCACCAGTTGGACCGGGATAATGGTGAATATTTCAAGAAGATAGTTGGATTGAAGCGTATGAATCAGTTTTCCAGTTGCAAGAGACTCCATCACTCATGCACTTCGTGTCATGAGGATGGAGTCGAATCCTCAAAATTCGATGTAAATCTTAATTCTGGGATTTCCTGAACTGTTTAATGTTTATCCATACATATTGGTAGTATTGGCTTACCTTATATAAGGAATGCTGTGTAGAAAGGAATGTAAGAAATATGCGATAAGAATCAGACAATACTTGTCATCATCATGTATGAAGTAAGATACTGTTGATCCAATTTACCAGTTGAATTCATACAGAAGATATTTTATGTCAATTCTTGGATGTGAGTGAAATTTTTAATCTGTTAACTCGTTAAGAGGTTCCTTGTTGGTTCGGCAAGGGCCCACTGCCCCAACTAAGGTAAACCTCATTGTATACATTCTCTGTGTTTGTGTTTGTAGTTTACAACATCATGTGTGTGTGATTTGTCTTTATTTCATTCTCAGGATTGAGCATCGAGTTCATTATTTTGGATTGGTGTGTAACAACAAGTGTTATATCAAATATACATTTTATTATCCAGTGTTGCAGGTAGCTATCTCATGATTTGAAGTGTGGACTGATATTTTAATTTTATGATTGCAGTATCGCAAGGGACCAGGAGACTTTATCTTTTATCTACATGTGCTGTAATAAAGTCTTTCAGTCAGACTGAATTTTCCTTGTGCTGGTTTGATTGAGTTACATGAGATTGAAGTCGGATTTTGTTTACAGAATGGTTGAAATTGATTGCTTTAATCACTACAGAAAACAATATTCTTGAAGTTCATCTTTTCAATACAAGTTCCTAACATGAACAGACTTGTTTCTCTGAGACAACATTTCTTTGATTGACTGTTTGTCTGAGTTTCATGATCAGTTTTGGGTTCAGAGGATATTTTGAAGTATTTAGAGATCTTAGAAATGGAATTTTTATGTTATTAATTATTTCCTATATGCAACAGACTTAGATAGGTTACTTGTTCTCGACACATATGGTGTAATGAATCTTTCAATTACGAATCTCAGATTGACATTTAAATGAGTGTGAGATATGTTGGAAGATTGGTTGTTGTCATTGATGTCAACCCTAGTCATGGGTTTTGGACCACAAGATTGATGAAGTTATTTGGACATGAAGGAAAATGCACATGCAGATACAACACCCATGGATGGATAGTATACATCATGCTCTTTCCGATGGTATGTGGCACGTCACGTGGATCCTCATGGTTGAGGAGAAATGAGTTTTTGAAGATGACAAAGTGAATTGTACATGTAGGCCCTGAAGATAATTAAAGAAAAGAATTACAAAATAAGAAAGTGTCAGGTCGGCCCTAATGTTAAAAGGAAGTGACATAAATGGTATAAATAAACATCATTATACATTCATTTGAAACAAGTCGAATTTCAGAGAGAATAAGAAGTAAAAGAAGGCCGGATTTCAAGGGAGGATGAAGTCTTTTGGTGATGTGTTCTAAGGTATGTTATTTTTAGGTCATCTTACCATTTTTGCCATAACTTTTTTTATAGAACGATTCAGATGGTGAAATCGCTATGGTAGTGAGAAGACATATCAAGGTACCTCTGGTAAAAATTTCAGCTCTTGATTCGCTATAATTATGGAGATATACTCTGTGGAATATAGGGTTTGTGACCAGTCCTGAAAC
>JASDQU010107510.1:127351-172135 GCA_032191745.1 Picea mariana | reverse complement strand
TAAGGTATGTTATTTTCAGGTCATCTTACCATTTTTTCCATAACTTTTTTTATAGAAAGATTCAGATGGTGAAATTTCTATGGTAGTGAGAATACATATCAAGGTACCTCTGGTAAAAATTTCAGCTCTTTATTCACTATAATTATGGAGATATACTCTGTGGAATAGAGGGTTTGTGACCAGTCCTGAAACTAGTCAAAAAACAGGTGTTCCGGGTAAAACAGTCATAACTTTTTCATAAAGACTCCAAATGCAGTGGGACCACTTCCATTGGAAAGAGTACGGACTTTAGTTTCTTTTGTGCGATTTTCAGAATCAGATGTTAAATATTGAGCGCGGGGCATGCTGTACAAGTTGGGTCTTCTGAACAGACCAGAATTGAATAAAGTTTTGTTATCTCTCATATATTCTTGGGTGGAAGGAAGGGGCAAGGATAGAGAGTTCAGATATCTCTTGATATTGGAGGATTGTATCTTCCTCTTGGAGGTTTATCCCTCCCTTTACATTTGGAAGCTGTAGCTACCTTTGGAAGTCATTACTTCCCTTGAACAAAAACTATTGATTATTTCTCATATATTGTGCAAGGTGTATTGTGGTGTATTGGTGTAACTCTTATACTATTGTTCATTTCTCATTGGATATAATTGAATGGTTTAAGTATAAGCTGAAAAATGTTTTAAATTGTACTTGATACTGATTCACCCCCCTCTCAGTATCAACAAGATATTCAATGAACATATTTACGCACCAACAGTGTCCTCACACTGTGAATAATTGGGGGAAAATACAATAAATGCATCATCATATTGTAGGAGTTCGATTTGGACTTTGTATCTACAAAGTCCAAGAAATTGTTAGTCTTTGTCGAGATCATGTCAGAGTTTCCTAGGGAGGGTGAGGAAACCATTAATACAGATTCATTTTGGGATGAGCATATCTTCCTTATCACTTCCAACGATCCTTGGTATAGAGATATCCTTGTATATCTCAAGACTTTGAAGTTCTCTTCACATTATTCATGAGATGAATGATGTCGTATCCACCATCAAGAGAAGAATTACCTCATTATCGATGAATCTCTATATCACTATGGGGTGATTATATTTTCGATCGTTGTTTAACTCACGAGAAAGTAGATATTTTTCTTAATTATCTACATAGTGGAGCATGTGGTGTTCATCTTTATGGGTTGGAAACAATCCAAAAAAGCATGTGTGCTAGATACTTTTGGTTGATGATATTCAAATATTGTGTTGAGGCGGTCAAACAGTGTCACCCTTGTCAAATCGTTTCTAGAAATATGTTGGCACATCCTACTCCTTTGTTTCTTGTCATCATTGTTGGTGCCTTCACCAAGTGGAGGATAGATTTCACAACATTCCACCCACCTTTATCTAGGGGGCATCGTTATATTATTGTGGCTATCAACTACATTAAATAGTGGGTGGAGGCCATGCCTACATTCACAAATGATGGTGTGATTGCAGTGTTATTCATATTTAATCAAATCATTTCCAAGTTCGGAGTTCCGAAATAGATTGTCACTGACCATGGGAGTCACTTCCAGAACCAAATGATGATGGAATTAATATCAAAACTAGGTTTCAAGAAGGAGAATTCATCTCCTTATTATCATCAAGTGAATGGTCAAGTAGAGGTTGTCAATAAGTATCTTAAGACCATCCTTCAATGGAATTCCAATGCGAGTAAATAAAATTGGCATATGATTCTTTATCCAACATTACGAGCATACCAGAATTTGGTTAAGACTGTTATGGGCTTCTTGCCTTTCCAAATCATTCATGGGGTGGAAGAAGTGCTACCGATTGAGTGTGAAATACCTTCGTTGAATATTGTTGTTGAGCTTCTTCCTAACATGACTAAATTGGAAGCACATCTCGTTCAATTGGAAAATCTCAATAAGAGGCATCGTGATGAAGCCAAGATGAATGAGACACACAAAAAGCATGTGATAAGTGTGTCTGCCCAATGATCTTTTTCGAGGGTGACCTTGTTTTATTTTAGGATCAAGACAAGGATGCTTTATGGGAGGGAAAGTTTAACCCAATGTGGCATGGTCCTTACATTGGGATGCATGCCCTACATACAAGATATTATGAATTATTAGATTATGAAGGTAATGTGTTGTCCAAGCTGAGAAATGGGCTGTATATCAATAGGTACTACACTTGAGTGTCAATGTTTAGGCATTTTCCCCTTTGTAATTATTTTATATTAGTAGTATTTAGGACTAGTATAGTTCATTTTCTTTTTCTTTCAGCTTTCTTATGGGGCATATGCTTAGTTGGAATATGTTACTAGAGTTTTCTATCTTCATAGGGTTCTCGGATGGCACTAGTTGTGTGTTGAGGCCATTTCCCACTTCCGAATTTCCCTCCCCTTTCTATCTTCCCAACTTATTTTTTTCCATTTCTTTTCCCTCTTCTATACTTACCTGAATTACCCTTTTCTTTTCTCCCTTTGATTCTCCCTTTCTTGTTACTACACTTAGTCATTTTTATTTTTGGCAGGTTGGTGGACTCGTAGGTCCTCACTTCCATTCATATTCCCCTATAATGAGTCTGACCGACCACTGTATATCCTATACTTAACAATTTATGCAGTCATGGGTTCCCTTGTTCAAGATTTCATATCCCATGTTCCATGATATCCATTTTTCACCCAAAAGATCCACGATATACATTTTGACCATCAGACCCCAAAGCTCCTAAGTATCACATCTCTCCTATATTGAGTTCAACCGAACGCATTACAACACTGTTGGCCCTTGACTAGGTTTTGGGGAAACACTGGCCATGTTTGACCATTTTTGGGACTTCGACAGGCTGGTCGAAGATGGAGCACCCAGGCGAAGCAGAGATCGCGGGATCTCGCCCTTTTTGTGGGATTTTTGGGCTTTTAGGGTTTATGTAACGGGTATGGGATGTCGACCCATGGGTTTACCCATTCTTGGGCCCCTTTTTGTAATGTATAAATAAGTATCTAGGCGATGTAAGAGTAGATCGATCTGTGTGATTGCAATAATATTTGGCTTAGTGCACAGATGTGTTAAGGCTTGTAGAGCTAAGTGCAAGCGTTTTGTAAGAGGATTTGTGCATGAACTGTGTAAGGCCTTGTGCTTTGACCTAATCTAGGGAAGGGGGATCTGGTGAGGTGCGCGTATATCTCTTGTCCTTTACGGAGTTGGCTCTGTGGCTCAGTTCCTATAATAAGATTGAAGAAGACTAATAAAGAAGAAGAAGAGTTGGTGGACATATCCCCACACTGGGGTCAACCATGCATATCCTGTGTTGATGTGCTTTGTGCAATGTGTTCCTGATATTGTGTTTATATTTTCTTAGTGAACTATTCTTGATGTATGATAGATAGATCTATGAATGATTAGTGCTTATTATTTGAATGAGTGTTAGATCTAAGATAATGATAAGTGCTTGGAAGTGTTAGATCTCTTTATTACAACGTCGTTCTGTATTGAGGGTTTAATATGTGAAGTGACTAAGAATTAGAACTTGATTCATGTTGATAGCTAAGTGCTTGGTTAAGTATTGTGATCACTGATATGTGTCCCAGCCAGGTTGTAGACACTTGAGTCTTGCAACCCCACCTGCCTCTACCTCGGGTAAGACTTCATCTACTTCCCAGGTGTTGCCGAAAGGGCTGGTATTTAGGGTTTTGTTGGTGCACTGTTGTAGTGTTGAACCCTAGGTATGCCCCTATGTCAACAAATGGTTCCATTGTTGGGACCTGAAACTGTGATTGTTGGGAACTGAAGAAAAGAAGAAAGCTCTTTACATAGATCTATTACTGTAGTGCGCAATATTCTACTTGACCTGTGAAGCTCAGTGCTAAGAAAGGAACTAGATCTGAAGGAAAGAGGTAAGATATTGAAAATTTGTGCTCTGGTAAAGGTAATATAAGAGGAAATTTTTGCTTCAAAAGTATGAATCTAGGTATGTTTGATAGATTTGGTCCTAGTTTGAAAACTAGGGCATAGCTAGAAGAAAGAAGATTTGATCTGAATAGATTTGATATAAATAGTGAAAGATATGTTATTCCTATGTATAAAAAGAATTTTTTGCAGGTCCATCACTATGATCTCAGTGCACAGTACAGAAAAGGTTGGGGATCATTTAAAAGAAAGAGAGGATTGACACTATGTTATAACTACAGAAGACTGAGACATATTGCTAAGGAATGCCCTGTTATAGGTGTTCACATCAAAATTACTCATTACGATGATGTCCTAATGTCGTCATTACCAATCTCGCAAGTGTCGCATTTGGCCGCAAGTGTCACAAATATCATATTTTCATCTTGCCTATGTCGTGTCTCGGACGACATTATCAAGAAACACTTAAAATATTGGTTTTGAAGAGGAGAAATCATTTGACAAAGAGTACAAGTATTTTGCCATGGAAAAAATCACTAAAAAATCAATTTTGGAAGGCAACACTCCCCTATACACTGTTAGGGAGTGCCAACGCTCTGTACCCTCTTTTGGGGGAGCATTGCAATTCTCTGTGCTCCATTCTGAGGGAGTGCTAGCCTTTTTTGAGTGAATTTTGGACTATTGAGGAAAATCAGGGAAGAATCCCCCTCATCTCTGGAGTTGGTTGGATTCAGATCTGAGGTCAAGGCTCGATCTTAGGGAAGATCAACAACTGAAGGAGAAGGATCCTCAACCTATCCCAAGAATCTCTTAAGTGGTTAGGCCTCTCCAAGCCTATATAAGGAGGCCTCTTCATGGTGAAAGGAAGAGACATTGAAGGCATCAAACTTATGATCTCATAAGGGAGATATCATTGAAGTATCATCATTTTGTGTGGATTATTTGAGAAAAGGGTTGGACGAGGAGAGCTGGGAGAGGATGTTGCACCTTCATCAAAGTTATATAAGTATTCTTTATTGTTCTCATTAATATGCATATGTGCTTGGCCTGCTTCTTTCAAGGTTGTGTTTATTCTACATGAACTTGTCTCTATTAGATAGATCTGGTTTCAAGCTAATATTAGGAGAACAGGAAGCTTGTTCCGTATTTGTTTGCTTTGCAAGACTTATCGAGGATCTTAGGGATCAAATCTCAACTCAGACTACGCGAGGATGCACATCATTAAAAAACATACACATTTCCTCCTCTTCTCTATGCATTAGTTTAGCTAGGTTTAAAAGGATGTCAGTGACCAATGTTAGCACCCTTTTTGTCTTGGTCTTAGAAGTCTAGAGCCCAAGACGAAATCCACTTCTCCACAGGGGGACTTCTCTGTAACACAAATTGGTGACTCCACTGGGGACCGAAGCTTTCATTTTTGGTTTCCTTCCTATATCTTGTTTTATCCTTTTCTCATTTTTGACCTTATTCATATTGTGCCTCTGATTCTTAGATATGTTTATTGGCTCTTTACTTCATCCTATGCACTTTGAATTTCTGATTTTGATTGAGTTTTTGGATTTTCGGGCATTTTTATGAATTTTTAGAGGCCAACACTCCCCTGCCTCTTCTACTAGAGTGCTAGCGCTCCCTGGTAGGCTTCCACAGAGCGTTGAAACACTCTGGTTCTCTTGACACCAGAGCGCTACTCTTTTTATGTTAGAAATTTTGTAGGGATTTAGACTCTGAGTCCATTTCTTTCAATTTTCATCTGCTCAGAGTTCTTATCACCTTAGTGTATCCTTGTTTGGGTCTCCAACACCTTGATTCTTGAGAATTGGTCACCGTTTGTTTGGATTTTTTGACATTTTTTCCTTACTTTGAGTCACTCTTCTCCTTTGAAGACTTGGAATCAAATTATTGTTTCCTTCTCCTTTATATGACTAAATGAAAGCTATGGTAAGGAAAATAAGAGATCTATGAACCATTCCATTTGATCTTTGAGGTCAGTTTTCCAACATTTCTCTTTTCTTTGAGATTTTGGTTTTCTTTTTGAATTTGGTTTTCTTTGTGTTTCTTGTTTGATCACGATGAGAGTGTGTTTTTTTTTGTGTGAAGTTTTCTTCTGATTATCTAAATCTCATTGATCTTAAAGTTTGATTGACATAGGGAGATTTACATTAGATTGATTATCATTCACACATAAACAAAAGGATATATTTTTTCTGATTGGTTTTTGGATCTTAGAACAATTCTATGAAAATTTTAGCATTTTATTGGATTTGATTGAGAAACAATTACATGAAGATACTAAATCTTAGTGTTTGACAGTGAAAATAACATTTTTCTCCTTCCCTTAAATAGACACTCATTGAAAGAAAAGACTGCTTATCATTTCTTGTGCATTTTTGGGAATTGAGTCATTATACCATCAAGTTTCACTTTCATACAACCTCGAGTAAAGAACATATGCAAAATTAACACTAATTAAAATTCATCTAGAACTTTTTTTTTTAGAATCTTCCACCAATATTAGACTAGGATTAGCACTTTGGATTAGGCTGTGAGTACAACTCTCCAAAGTATTCAAAACGAACACTAGCATTTTGCGATAGGGAGAGAAAATCCAATTGTTGTATAGTTTTTCTGGGATCCCCCTCTCACACAGGGGTTACGCATGAGGTCACATTCGAGAGAGTTACAGAGATTATCCACCCATGATTCAACCATTTGTACTAGTCAGATCGTATATGGGGGGTTCTTCTTGAGGTTCAACTATTTTCATTTGGTCTCGGTGCTTCGTGAATTTTGAATCCGTTCAGGGTCCTCTGGAGTTCTACTGGTGCACTTGTCCTCAGTTATCTTGAAGGATTTTGAACTTGTTATCCTACCCATGCATTCGAACTAGACTGTCGACTATACCTGCCCAGGGGTTGACTTCGAGTTGGTGTCCTTAGTAGCCATAATATTTAGGTTCTTACACAAGGTGACGGTGAAGGTAAGTCTCTCTGTACCTGGAACAGACGTTGGTCAAACTCACTTGGGCTCCTTGGAGGGTAAATCTGCAATTACTGCATGGAAGCTTGCACCAAGGCGTAAGTCCATTAAGTAGGTTGCCATCGTAACCGTTCCACCCACTCATATCCTAGCCCCTTCTTGAATTGATCATGGGACGTTGGATTTCATCACCAACTAGTACAATCATCAAGAGAAGGTTTTGTTTTCTTGGTTTTTGATTCCTAGATTTGATTAGTGTATGTTGTTTCTTTTTTGTTAGTTGGCCATAGTTTTTTTCCGTAAAGTTTTTGGTTCAGGCAATATTCCTCCACATCGTTCACGCAGAATGCAAGGGCCACCCCTGAAATATCCCGAGAATTACCAACCTTTTCCTACTGATCCAACGAAGGGCTCTCCTCAATAGAGTGAGGTTTAGGACACCTCCACTTCACAAGTGGAAAGAATTGACTCTTTAGAACATTTCCGAATTTATTATTCTCTAGAGTCTTTTCAACTTCCTCATGGTTATGAGAGATGTATTCTCCGACTAAATTCATCCAGAGAACTTGTTGTTGATACTTCTCGAATATTGATAGGACCCCTCACAGGCCCTGAAGGTGAGAATCCTTTTTGGACTACTGACATATTTAGAAACCTGCCTCACATAGTGTTGGATCTTTTCGGCTCAGGGGTAGGTTCTGATACACCTGTCATATCCCAACTGCCTGAAACATCTGTTACTTACATGGTACCCTTAGATCACTTCTCTAGTACACCCAGCAGTGCCACCGTCATGTCAGGCACACCGTTAGTTGGTCCTCACTCGACCATTTCTCTCTAGATGGCCCATTCCACTATGGTCCCGCATGTTGCTACAATCCCCACTGGAAATGTGAAACCATCCTAGGCTCCGATCGGAACACCACTTATACCAAATCCATAATTTCCACTTGGGTACAGATCTTTCAATCCTTCCATTACCAACACTGCCTAGGTTACACCCGGAGGTTCTATCCCTATACCTTTGTTTGGAGGAACTGGTCTTGGTGGTTCTAATCCAGTTGGAGCCTTCGGTCATTCATACACTTATGGTTTCTATATCCCTCTAGGAACTCAGCCTCACGCTGGGGGGAAATCCCCATTTGGGAGTCAAACTCAAATGGGGACACAATCTCAGCTTGGGGGTCAATCTTAAAATGGAGTCCCTAACCCGTTGTATGGACATAATGTGACACCAAATCCTTGGCACATTCCTTTTCCAGGTAATCCGCTATTCCCTTGAGGGAAACATACTCAAGGAAAACAACAAACTTATCCTCCTTACAGATGAAATTTTTATCCCCCTTATGGGCATACCCATCAACCAACTTATAATCCTCATAACCCATCAGGTTATCCTCCATATGCACATTTTTCCCAACCATCATCAAATCCTGTTCATTCTGGTCATCAACAACTGTATGTAGGAGGATCTACTCAATACAATTATCCACCTAATCTAGTTTACGGTCCTACTGGTGTCCCTATGTGAAACCAATATCATCCTCAAGTTAACCGACAACTACCATTTCTCGCAACTCTGGATCTCCCAGACTTGTCTCCGTTAACCAATGATCCTATCTTGCATTATCCCTTTTGGCTAGTGATCCCTGCTAAATTACCTTCTGAGATTCCAAAATTTGATGGTAAACCTGGTGAAGACCCGAACAATCATGTGATGAATTTCCATTTATGGTGTTCATCAAACTCCTTAATAGATGATTCTATACGTTTACATCTTTTTTAGCGAACACTTACGAGCTCAACAACCAAGTAGTATATCGAACTTCCATGTGGTTCTTTCCGAGATTTCAACTCCCTTGCCATGTCATTTCTCACGCACTTTCAACTATCCATTCGATATGAGACGGGTACTGAACTCTTGACCTCCCTTCGTCAGACTAAATCTGTGCATATCTTTGATCATATTCATGAGTGGAGGCGACAACAAAGGTTGATCAAAGCAATCATTCCTGACCAATTATTGGTGGAATGGTTTACTAAATCACTCTTACCACCAATTTATCGTGATGTTTCCATGGGTGGTGTAGTCATCGAGGAAGAGGCCATTTATCGAGCTCAGTACTTGATTTGGTTTATTCACAATCTAGTACTTTGTATGAATTAATCCCAAATGCTACCCATGAAAACCCCGATCCATCCAAATCGTCATCCACGTCACATGAGGATGGAGTTATCGGCTCCGTCAAAACCAAATCTCCTTCCCAGTCGACTGGAACAACTAACTGATCTGCTCTGGCACCCACTCCCAGTTCGACCACACTCTCCTATACCTCCCTTCCAACTCAAATATTTGAGGTGAATGCAGTTCAATCTTCCCCTTCACAACAATTTGGAGGTAAGAACAAGACAAAGAACAAACCCAAGAAGAATAATAACAATGAACAACCCAAAGCTCAAAACCCACCACCTGCTACCAAAAATAAACCATAGCAGAAGCCAAAATTCCCATGTCTTATTTGTGGTGACGATCACTGCACTTGAGATTGTCCACATCGCGATGAAGTGGCCAAAAGTTTTAAAGGGAATTGCCAACCTGCCATTCTTACTCATCCTTTTCCTTAGCAACAATCTATGGTTTCTCAAACCCCCTCTCTAGGGGGAATTTCCAACCACCCTTCTCATGATGAATCCTCAAAAAGTGCCCATATTTATCTATTTAACAGGATTGATTTAACCACCTGCTCTACGACCTATGACAAGCTAGTTAAACCTCACAAAGGAAAGGTCACTAACGGTACATTACTGGATCCATCACCATCCTCCGTTAGCCCTCCAACTGCTATTCCTCTGTCTGGATCACTTCATATCGAGAAACCTACGTTCAACTCTATATTATTCCCTCCTAAGAGCACTATCCGTAAATCTACCTTTAATCCTAGTTCACGTGCCTCCTAGAACTACAACATTGTTGAATATTTGGCTCAAGCACCGTGTGCTATGTTTGCGTTAGAATTTCTACAAAACTGCCCCAGTCAACATAGAATGATCTTGGCTTCTATTGGAGCTTTTGATCCAGAGTCGTCCAACAATATCATGTTTAACCTGAACAATTTTACGTCTCGAATCTCTCACCAACTTGCTTTCCAAATTGACGTTGTTGTTCACAATCAAAAAATTCACCAAACTATCTTGGATGAGGGAGCCGCTACTTGTGTCATGTCTTTAGCCTGTCGGAAAATATTGAAATCACCTGCACTTAACAAATCCCCAATGATGTTGTGTGCATTCGATGGGTGAGGTTTTCATCCTCACGGAATTTTGCAGTCCCTGTCCATCCAGTTGGGTAGCAAAACCATCTCTGTTAACGTCGAGGTGGTCGATGCTCCCATTGATTACAACTTGTTACATGGAAGAAGTTGGTTTTATGCTATGTCTGTTGTTGGTTCGTCAGTGTTTCAATGTGTACAATTTCCTCATCAGGGAAAAATTGTCACTGTCAATCAGTTAGATTTTTTTACACCCGACACTCGCGCTCCCACTACCAACAATATTCCTTTCTTGGGAGATCACAAGATCACGTATGAGAGTGTTGGTGTAGGTTTGTTAAAATATTCCACCCTTATGGGTACCTTCCCTGCACCAATCCCTCCTACCACGCATCATATTTCCACAGTCAATATGATTTTGACTACGACTTATCAGTCTTTGGAATCATCTGATCCCTAGATTGTACCTAGTCCTCTAGATTTCGATGCACTAGGTGACACCATGCCGCTTAGTCTAGCTGAGGCTTCATACATTGCTATTCAATCAACCTCTCCCTCTTTGTATGACCAACATATTTTGGCACCCGACACCTACTCGATGCCATCTTGGTTAAATTCTTTGACTTCTGCCTTTGACTACATTTCTCAAATCTTTCCATCCGACAAATCTATCATGGAAATGCTTAGCATTGACGATGTACCTTGGGATGATAACCATCATTGATATCCTCTTTTCTTTCATCCCTTGAAGAAATACATGAATATATACACTCTATCTTCCCCCCTGATGTTGTTGACTTTAAACAATCACCCATACTTACACAAGATACTATTTCTGAGGGGAATTTAGGAAAAATTACCTCTACGATCGTTATTGACATTTTGATCAAGGAAGGTGTCATGTAAAATAGTAATCTAGGTGCTAATTGTTCACTCGAGGAAGTGGTTTCCTATACCGCTTTGTTTAAGGAATTCCATGATGTCTTCGCTTGGAGCTACGAAGAAATGCCTGGGATAGATCCTTCGATTGTTGTGCATGAGATCAAAACTTACCTAGGTGTAAAAGTTTTTCAACAAAAAATCCGCCCAGTCCATCCTAAGAAGACCATGGCTATTAAGGCAGAAGTTGAGAAATTATTGAAATTTGGCTTCATCTATCCTATCCCTTTGATGGAATGGGTTTCAAATATTGTTCCGGTCACTAATAAGAAAGGGACCATTCGTGTCTGCGTTGCTTATTGGGACCTAAATAAGGCTTGTCCAAAATACAACTACCCTATGCCCTTCATCGACTAGATCAATGATAATTGTGCAGGAAGTGTCATTTTCTCTTTCATGGAAAGTTTCTCAAGGTACAACTAGATTGACATTTTACCTGCCGATCAACATAAAACAACCTTCATCTGCCCATGGGAAACTTTCTCCTATCTAAAACTACCGTTTGGCCTAAAAAATGTTGGTGCTACATTCCAACGGGCCATGTCATATGCTTTCCATGATATCAAACATATTGCAGAACCTTACCTCGACGATTTACTTGCCCATTCATCCAGTCAATCAGACCATTTTGGTCATCTACAGGCTATTTTTATTCGATTCCAGTTCTACCACATTTGTTTGAACCCACATAAGTGTATATTTGCTGTCGAGTTAGGTCGACTCCTCAACTTTTTTGTTTCCAAGGACGGGATTCTAGTGGATCCCTTAAAAATTAAATCTATCCTTGCTTTACCTCCACCTAATAATTTGAAACAGCTCCAAAGTTTGCAGGGGAAAGAAAACTTTCTTCGTCGTTTCATTTGTAACTACGCTGAGATTACCAAAGGATTTATGCAATTTTTGTAGAAAGACACCCCTTTCATCTGGGATGACACTGCTCAACGATCTTTTTTCGCTCTTAAGCATGCATTGACCAATGCACCTCTATTACATCCTCCGAATTACACGAAGGAATATATCCTTTACTTAGTAGCCTCTACTTACACTATTGCTATGGTGTTAGTTCAAGAGGACCCTAATGGTCAGGAACACATGATATATTATTTGAGAAAAAGTCTATCTGGTCCAGAGCTCCGATATTCACATGTTGAAAAGTTGGCTCTGGCAGCCATCATCGCTGTCGAGAGATTTCGTCACTACATTTTTCTATGAACCACCACAGTTATCACAGACTCTAAACCCATGTATCACATTTTGACACGTCAAGTTCTTGGGGGAAAATATTCTAAATGGATCGCCATCCTTTAGGAATTTGATCTCGAGTTTGCTAAGTCCAAAGCTAAAAAATCCTTTGTGTTTGCGGAGCTTATCTGTGACCTTCCCCATGCTGATGAAGATACTGAGACCATAGATTCTCTCCCCAATGAAATTTTGTTCCTCATTAGCATGTCCGATCCTTGGTATGGATATATCCTTCTTTATCTCCAGACCCAACATTTTCAGCCCGATATATCTCATGAAGAGCGTCGTCGTATTCACCATCATTATCACCGCTACCTTATCATCGATGACACTTTGTATCACCGTGGTATTGATACTATCCTACGAAGATGTTTGAATCATAAAGAGGATGAAAACGTTCTTAATGACTGTCACCTTGGAGCTTGTGGTGGTCATCTTTCTAGGATGGATATAGCTCATAAAATCTTACATGCCAGCTACTTTTGGCCCTCTATTTTAAAAGATTTTATTGAGGCAGTAAAAAAATGCCCACCCTACCAAGTTTTTCACAAAAAGGCATGTACCCACCCCGCTCCATTGGATCCCATTATTTCCATTGGCCCCTTTTCCAAATGGGTCATTAATTTCATGTAGTGTAAGCCTACCTTAGCTGGGGGGCACAGTTACATCATCGTCGTCATCGATTACTTCACAAAATGGGTTGAGGCTATGCCTAAATTTATGAAATATGGCCGTACTGAAACTCTTTTCTTCTTCAACCACATCATCACTCGCTTTGGTGTTCCACAAGACATCATCATTGATCATGTCTCACACTTTCAAAGCCCAATGATTAGTGAGTTTCATGCCAAGTTGGGTTTTCTCCATGAGAACTCATCCCTGTACTTTCCTCAAGAAAATGGACAAGTTGAAGCCATCAACAAGGTCCTTAAAACCATGATTCAATGTATGGTAGGGGAAAACAAGACATCTTGGCATCTACAACTTTTCTCCTCTCTCTAGGGATATCGTACTTCAGTGAAAACTGCTACTGGGTTCACTCCTTTCCAGTTAGTATATGGCATAGAAGTTGTTTTGCCGATCGAGTGTGAAATTCCCTCATTGAAACTCAAAGTAGAACTCCTGCCTCACACTTTTGCCGAAGAAGAACACTTCTTACACCTGACCAGGTTGGATGAAACACATCATGATGCCGCTCTCATTAATGAGACATATTAAAAATGAATCAAGAATCAATATGACAAATCCGTCCACCCTCATACTTTTGCAGAAGGAGAGCTAGTCCTCGTTTATGACCATGCTCATGATAATTTAGGGACAGGTAAGTTAGAACCTCTATGGCATGGTCCTTACATCATGAAATGTGTTTTACATAGAGGCACCTACGATCTAGTTGACTATGACAGAATCTCCCTGGGTGATCCCCAAAATAGGTTTTACCTTAAGAAGTACTATGCATAGAACATCTAGCATGCCTGCTTTGTACACTATTGTATTTTAGTTTGGTGTGTATTTTTATTTCGCGTGCTCGCATTTTTTCCTTAGCCGCTTATACTGTGTCTTGTGTTTTCATGCGCAGATGACATCTTAATTTCCTATCTTTGTCAGGTTTGTGGATGCTGCTAGTCGACACACCTAGAACGTTACTTCTGTAGCTTTTTTCGTTTACCACTCTGATGAGTTGGTGAGTTCAGAAGGTATTTTCTTAGGATCGAAAACTAACAACATGGCAGAATATCATGCTGTCATCAAAATTTTAACTGAAGCCTCCTCCCTAGGTGCTTCTCGTATGATCATTAAACTAGACTCTCAACTCGTAGTTTGTCAGCTTAATTGAATCTAGGCTATTCGCAATCCTATCCTACTACGTCTCCACTTACGATTTCATTCTCTTGAACAAATGTTTGATTTTATCGAATACAGACACATACCAAGAGAAATCAATACCATTTCAGATTTGTTAGCCAATTACATCATGGATCAATATCTCACACATAGATAAGGTCTCATAAAGAAAATAAATCATAAATCACATGTAAATTAAAACACATCACATTAAAACCATCATTTGGCACTGTAAAAACTTGGATATATGTATCTATATTTTGTGATGAAAAAGTTTGGTTACATCAAAAAGTACATAGAAGGGAAAAATATTGGGTCTTCACACCCATAAACATTGTCATATAGACTATACAATCATCAGGAACACTCTAATTTTCCTGCATCACATTATGCTCCAAGTAGCATATCACTGTGTGGGATACTCGCCTCAGTAAAGAGTTAAGACTCTTAGACACTCCCACGACATGTCTCTATAGATGTAGCAACACTTCTTGCCTCCTAAAAGGAGGGATACCCATCGTGAGGCCTTGGAGGTTTATTTCAACCTCCTGGAGAGCTCCCGCTGCTTCTCCTCGATCTACCACTATCCTAGCGTCCCCGCGACGCCCCAATGCCGCTATCTCTGCCGAACGTGTTGCTCCCTTGTCTCCATTATGAAACGATACATCTGTTAGGAACTCTTGTACGTACCCAAAAAAAATAATATAAGTTTTAAAATAAAAAAAAAACTTGACAAGATTGTCTTGGTTTCTCACCTGACACATCCCAGTCCTCCCCTTTGGGAAGAAACAAGTCCATGCTTCCCCGGAGATCCACTCTGGCATATGGGAAGTCTTCTATCATGATTAATTGGCGTCTCAACCAAGCGAAGAAAACACCGGTGAATTTCAACTCTGACTCTGAGCCTAATCTCGGAGACAGGTTGGTCCATCGCTCCATACGTGGTTCTCCCATTGGCCACACTGCTAATGAAATCTGAGGTTGCATCTGAGGAATATGTTCTAAGAAGAAAAAAACCAAGAATGAACCATATCCAAACTACTTTTTCTGCCTTGCTCTACATCTCCTAATCTTCTCCTTTACATTCTGAAGGAACCCTGCACTCCAGTTAAACAGTGTTGGCTCTAAACATTGTAAACCATAGGCCACCTGTGATCTTGAAACTAAGTGCGAGCTGGTACTTCCCGCTATACTCGTAATGGAAAACAGAATGGACTGAAGAGGTAGATCCCTGATGTCTTTGATTTCAATTCTACCTCCTACTAATTTCGATCCTGGGACACAATGATTTGCCAGGTACTCATCTATAGGTGCGGGAATTGCCCTTTGTCCATATAAAATAACAAGGGCCCCTCTCTTTGAGAGGCCGGTCAGGAAGTACACATCTTCCAACTCAATGGTAAGAAGCTGCGTTCCAATTTGGAGCCCCTGTTCCGCAACGTTCCACAACCCGATCATATACTCAAGAAGAAGAATCTCTTTCTTCATATTTTGCATCTTGAAGAACTTGAGGAGACTGCAATTCCACAAGGAAACCCTTGATTGGGGACTTTGCAACGCGACCATGTCATCGAGCTCATGCTCTCTTTATTTCCACTCAATCATGACTTTTTCCGAATTTACCTACAATCAACAACCAAAAATTCATTAGTCATGTTTTTTCGGCAATTATTAGGCAATTAAAAACTTAAAAAACATTTATGCTCTTTTTATGAGGCCAACGCCCCCTTTACACTCACACCAGGGTGCCAATGCTCCCTTAAAAGGGCCACCAGGGCATTGTACAAGAAGATAACGCCCCCCTTTTCACATTGAAAGAGCGCTGGCATTTTTGGGCATTTTTTTCCTTGTGCATTTCGGGCAGCGCCCCCCTCACTCTCACATCAGAGTGTCAACGCTCCCTTATCAGCTTTTAGGGGTGCTTAAAAAATTGGACAGCACTCCCCCTCTAATTATAGAGGAGCACCGATCTTTTTTGGGCGCTTGAGACAACCCAGGGCACATTTTTAAAGCCTAGTCTTTGCCTAAAAACAAAATTTAAACTGTACAAATTGAAGAGACGAAGAAAAGCACCGACTTGATCCAGACAACGACATAAATAGCTAACTGTATCTCCGGCATTGAACAAAGCAAGATTCACCCTCCAAAGCTCAAATTCTCCACTGCTACAAATCTTTGCACAAATGAAATGGTAAAAGACATTTTTACCCCATTTTACTATTATAAATTTCATTTTTGCCTAAGACATAGTTTTTTTGGGTTTTGAAAAATATTTTGGAGGCCCTAATAATACGCTAGCATGCAATTTTGATGTTATTGACAGGTTTCAGAACAGTTTTGTTTGATTTCATCTGGTCACATTAATGAGCATGATCTTTCGTTCGTTATCACGCTCTAAAAAACATGAGGACGCACCGAGCAACCTTTTATCTCTTTTTCGGGCTTGTATGGATACACGAAAAAGAAACCCCCTATAGTCGTCTTTAAGCTCTTTTCAGACTCTCTAAACGTGAAAATATTTCCGAGTGATATTTCTTCATTTCCCACTCGTTAAAAGGTTTGAAAGGGTGTCTTTCGAGTGATAATTTATCTCTTTTTCGGCCTCGCGAGACTAACATTACGAAAAAGGACAACACTGGAGTCGTCTTTAAGTCATTTTCAAAATCTCTAAATATGAAAAATCTGTTGGATTTACTTCACACACACCTAGGATTTATTTTTCCTAAGTTTTTTCCTTGTTTATTAGTCATAATTAGTCATTATCCAGTCTCCTATATTTTAGGGGAGAATATTCCACCTAGAGAATATTCTCTTTTAGTTGACACTTCAGTTTGACTAGTTGAGTTGAGTTTAGATGATGCATTGGTTTTTTCACCATGAAACATTGGGATCATCACCAGCTAATGCACACTTTCCTTGGGATCATCACCAGACTGGCGCATTACTCTTGATTTCTTGAGTTAACTCCTCACTACTCTATGTTCATTCAGTTAACTGAAGACTAGTTGACTAGTGAACTCAGCTAGGTGGCAGTTCACTCGCGTAACTGCCTGAGAGACTAGAATAGGTGGCAGTTTACTCCTGTAATTGTTGGTGTGTGTCCATATCACTCTAGACCACCACTATGTCTCATTAGTTACTCATGTATCCTATATCTATTGTAAATTATTCACTCTTTGAGTGTGGAATACAGTTAATGAGAATTATTCGATTCTTTCTCTATTGCTTCTTCTTTCTCAATTTCTCTATGAAAATGTGTGTGGTATTTTCTAGCCATATATATTCTATGCAGGTTCAACACATTTACATGGTATCAGAGCCGATAGACTACTAAGAAAAAGCTACACCAAATTATTTTTTTGCAGGTACAAAAGATTAAAGACAACAAAAAGATGGATTATTCGCCGGAAATAATTCTCACGCCTCATAAATATTTGGAATGGAAGACAAATTTTTTTCTTATGCTAAGATGCAAAGGCTTATACCAAATAACCATGGAAATGGAATTAGAGTCTGATTCTGCTGATGAGAAAAATGATTTTCTCAATAGACAAGATATGGCCATAGGATGTATCCTCTATTTTATTTCTCCTGAAATTCTCCATCAAGTATATGATGACTCACAAAATAGACTCCAAATGAATTATGGACCAGATTGGAGGTTCTATGTGGAAATAAAGAATATTGTGAAGATTTCATGTAGGAGATTGGAAAGATAGAGCCAGAAGAGAAGCCATCAGAAGATCAAGTCTCTTATTATGAAGAGTTTTCTACAAAAGTTTTTGCACAAATTTGTATTCCATTAATTGAAGATGATGTCTACTCCATTTCAGATTTGTTTTCTAAAATTCATGTGGAAGATATATGGCATGCATCTCAGGGATCAAATGCAAACACTTTTCCATGCACAATTCATGCATCTCAGGAGACAAAAAGGGAGCCACGCACATCTGATGCCATTCTGATATTTTCTGAGAAAAATTTACAGAAAAAATGGATATTTTAATTCCTCGCGGGAAAATATCCAATTTCAAAAAAAAAAAGTCCGAAACGGAGTCCAGAAAGTGAAGTTATGATGTTTTTAAAATCAACAAAATTTCAGCATTTTCTCAGAAACGGCCACACGGTTTTCAAAATTTCATCCAAACTTTATTTGGATCTTATTCATTACAAGAACTGAAAGTGGATATGTGTGTACATATCAATGATGCATATACTTCATTAGATCCGTGCAGACATCTACATCTTCAACAAAATCTTCAACGAGAAAAAACTTGCACAATTGCGAGTTCTTCTTGGAGTGAAGGACAAGGTTTCTTAGCAACTGTTTTTTGTTCCTTCTCAATTTTTTTTTTACATACATTGTACCTTGAGGGAGGGGGTTTCCCATGCAGTTTTCCCTCTTTCCTCACTTTATTTCAGTGTATCTTTTGTATTTGGGTACCTAACATGGCCTTGTTGCCGGAACCCATTCTTTATTTTCACCACAGTGATGTTCAGGGGGGGTGTTGGAGTTACTTCACACACACCTAGGATTTATTTTTCCTAAGGTTTTTCCTTGTTTATTATTCATAATTAGTCATTATCTAGTCTCCTATATTTTAGGGGAGAATATTCCACCTGGAGAATATTTTCTTTTAGTTGACACTTCAGTTTGACTAGCTGAGTTGAGTTTAGATGATGCATTGGTTTTGTCACCATGAAACATTGGGATCATCACTAGATAATGCGCACTTTCCTTGGGATCATCACGAGACTGGCGCATTACCCTTGTTTTCCTGAGTTAAATCCTCACTAATCTATGTTCATTCAGTTAACTGAATACTATTTGACTAGTTAACTCAGCTAGGTGGCAGTTCACTCCCGTAACTGCTTGAGAGACTAGACTAGGTGGCCGTTTACTCCTGTAATTGATGGTGTGTGTCCAGATCACTCTAAACCACCACTATGGCTCATTAGTTACTCATGTATCCTATATATATTGTCAATTATTCACTCTTTGAGTGTGGAATATGGTTAATGAGAATTATTCCATTCTTTCTCTCTTGCTTCTTCTTTCTCAATTTCTCTCTGCAAATGTGTGTGGTATTTTATAGCTCGATCTATTCTGTGCAGGTTAAAATTTTTTACAGAACCACATCATTTACCTTCTCTGGACTCATTAAACAATCATACATTGAAGTGCCCATATGGGACTGAACCCTTACTTCTTCCAGTTCATTAAATAAATGAAGAGGGACTTACTGAAGGTGATTTATATCGAGCATGTGTTACCCTCCTCGAGCTCATTAAATCAAAAAGAGGTACTCATCTATCTGGATGGGGGAAAAATTGAAAGAAGCAAACCAAGCAGTTTTTGAGAACATTACCAGTAACTCTTACAGTCACCCTTGAACATGACACTTTGTCTTTGCACACATTTTAATCCCCTGAACCTCTTCATTGAACCAATCCTCTGAGTTTTCTTACTCCTTTGGGTCACCTGATGAAAGTCACAGTATCCACTGCATTATCGTGTTTTGGTCCATGTCATGTTTCTATTTTCGTGCCTCAGTGTTCAAGGGAAGTATCTGCCTCGAGCGTCAACCATCACAAATATCCTGTTTCAAATACACATGTCAGTGCATGTTCATTTGATCTACCAATTTACATATCTGTGTCCATTTTGTGTCGTTGATGGGGGATACAACAAGGACCTCCTTTGATGAGTCTATTCCTGTTGAATTCAACACATTATCCGGGAACTAGACTTAGAAACTAGTTAGTACCTTGGGACTTGCATGCCTCAATGGCAGGCCTCGTTGCGTCCGACAATGGGTTACATAAATGACCTCTGATCGAATGTTCCATGGATTTTTTACTTCAACTCATCCATTCAAATTCGTTGGAATGTACTAGAGTACCTTGGGAATCATTAGCATCAATGGTGATTTCCCTCGCGCTTGTTAACGGTTTACCTCATTGACCAGTAATCAAGTTGTTTCTACCATGTTCGACATCAGGAAATATATTCACATGGTTAGATTCGTACTACATCGGGATCGGTAAGAAGAACCTGGGTTGAGTCATCAGTCTTATATTTTCTTTGCCCAGGTTGCGACGAAGTTTCTTTTGAACATTGACACATATACTGTCATATAGATCCACTTTGTATTGGTCATGGCTATGTCTTGTTGTCTCATAGATCCACAATATATTCTTCATGGCTATGATCAGTTCAGGTCATAGGAGTATAGATCCACATTGTATCTTCAGTGGCTATACCTTTTTGTCAATATAATTATGGATCCGCAGTGTATTTTATGGTGGCCATACCTTGAAAGTTTTTATCACTCAAGCATAGGTATGACTACCTTGGGTTTGAAACATGTCATAATATTTGTTTGATGGTTGTGTGAAGCTTCTTCCAGGTTCTCTGAGTCCATACCCTTGCTCATAAAAGGCTACAAAGTACTTCAGTCATCAGTTCCTGTCTTCTAACTTCGCACTTTGGGTGGGATTTTGTTACACATCAAAATTACTCATTACGATGATGGCCTAATGTTGTCATTACCAATGTCGCAAGTGTCACATTTTAGCCGCAAGTGTCGCAAATATCATGCTGTCACCTTGCCTATGTCGTGCCTTAGATAACATTATCAAGAAACACTTAAAAGACACATCAAAAGACTGGTTTTGAAGAGGAGAAATCATTTGACAAAGAGTACAAGTATTTTGCCATGGAAAAAACCACTAAAAAATCAATTTTGGAAGGTAGCGCTCCCCTATACACTGTCAGGGAGTGCCAACACTCTGTACCCTCTTTTGGGGGAGTGTTGCAATGCTCTGTTCCCCATTTTGAGGGAGCACTGGCCTTTTTTGAGCGAATTTTGGACCGTTGAGGAAAATCAGGGAAGAATCCCCCTCATCTCTAGAGTTGGTTGGATTCAGATTTGAGGTCAAGGCTCGATATTAGGGAAGATACACAACTGAAGGAGAAGGATCCTCAACCTATCCCAAAAATATCTTTATTGGTTAGGCCTCTCCAAGCCTATATAAGGAGGCCTCTTCATGGTGAAAGGAAGAGAAATTGAAGGCATCAAACTTATGATCTCATAAGGGAGGTATCATTGAAGCATCATCATTTTGTGTGGATTATTTGAGCAAAGGGTTGGACGAGGAGAGCTGGGAGAGGATGCTTCACATTCATCAAAGGTCTGTAAGTATTATTTATTGTTCTCATTAATATACATATGTTCTTGGCCTATTTATTTCAAGGTTGTGTTTATTCTACATGAACTTGTCTCTATTAGATAGATCTGGTTTCAAGCTAATCTTAGGAGAATAGGAAGCTTGTTCCATATTTGTTTGTTTTGCAGGACTTATCAAGGAGCTTAGGGATCAAAGCTCAATTCGGAATGCGTGAGGATGAACATCATTAAAGAAGGTACACCTTTCCTCCTCTTCTTTATGCATTAGTTTAACTAGGTTTAAAAGGATGTCAGTGACCAATGTTAGCACCCTTTCTGTCTTGGTTTTAGGAGTCTAGAGTCCAAGAGGGAATCCACTTGTCTGCAGGGGGATTTCTCTGTAACAATAGGTCCTATATATACTTATTGTAAATATATTTCTCATAAGGTTTTGGATTGTCCAAGGATGATTTATAAAGTTGAAAACATGAATATGAGAGAATAAAAATATAAGGAAAGTCAAGAAACTAAGGGTATCTTAGAAAACCAAAACGAATAAGAGACTATGTTATTATAGATGAAAGAAACCCTGAATGATCATAGAGACATCAGTATACCAGAGATCTTAAAAGAAAATCAGTGCATAGAAAAAAGAATAGGAGACTTCGACATAGACTGTGTATTACAATTGGAAACACAGGTGAATCTTATGCCAACGAGTACTTGGGAAATTTTGGGAAATCCAGCTATGATTCCTTCATTGGGAAGGATAGGATTGTTTAAAGGAAAGATGGTAAACCTATGTGGATGAGTTACTAATGTACCTATGATATCCCATCGAACATCGAATGAAGAAGAATTTGAGGCCACTAAGTTTGTTGAGAACAAAACCCCTTTTGCAGTTTTGTTAGGAAATACCTAGATTAAGAAAGATCAGATCCGAAGGAAAGAAGAAGAGGAAGCTATAGAATAGAAAAAGAAAGAATTAAGTGATTTCATGGCTAGGAGAATAACACACTTAATAGAAGAAAAAGAGGACAATTTGAAGCAACTTAGGGCTAGAGATTTAGCTGAAGGAATGCAAGAAGGCCCTAAGAACTTGTCCATGCAAGAGAGAAGATCACCTACCCCAGAAATGGTAAGAGAAGAGATATTACATTCAAACCCTTTGAGATAGAATCAACAATGTGAAGTTAATATGCTAAGAGAAGATGAGAATAAGAATGTGACTCATATCACAGGAAAGAAGGCAAGAAACCTCAGCAAGAAGAAGGAAAAGTTAGAAAGACTGCAGGAAGTTCCAGAGGAGACTTCGCAGAAGGAGCTTGCAGAAATTGAACCTCGCCGGAATAAGAGAACAATGCAGAATGGTACTTTTCCATGGAGAAGCTATATGACCATTGGAGGTGTCTCGACCGTTAGAATGACGCTCTGGAATGGCTAAAAATGCAGTGATTTCCCAAAATATCACCGTTGGACCATTGGGACTATGCCATAACGGATGGATTCGTAGTGATTAGGGAATTTCGACCCATTGAAGGAATCCATTAAGACATTTATTATTTAATCCGTTGAATGCCTCACCGGGACCACTTTTGCAAACTTGGATATTCGAGCTAATAGAGAAGTGATTGCCTATCGTACTGTGCTGTCTAGACCTCACCATAGATTTGATTACCCTGAGTATATGTTCACCTACACGAGTTATTTGACCACGAGCGTGTATTTTGGGCAAACACACCGCATTAGAAAGAATTAGGGAGTTGGCTCCAGAATGTAAGAAATTAAGCGACCGATGTGCGCATACCTATGAGCGCCTTGCAGAATACCCAGAGTTGAGAAGATTGGAGGCACAAATCGAGGAGGAGAAGAAACATGCGTCGATTGTGAAAGAACAACTGAAGCAACTTATGCCAGTGGAGAAGATGAAAAGGTCACAGGAGCAACGCGAAGTTCAATAACAGATCACCATTGTAACACCTCAAGTTTTAAACCCCCATTTTAAATAATTTATTGTTACAATGCTAAGAGGCATGAGTGCCCAAACAATTATTAAAAGGCCAGTGTGCCTAGTACATGTAATGTTTTTATCATTATTAATAATAAATAATTGGTTGGCTACTAGACGGACAAGGACTAGAGTTATAGGGGGCTATGATTCCACAAGAAAGGGGGCTTGAGGGACTAAGTATTTATCCCTATTCTAATTACCCTTTTTGTCTAAAGGAGGGGGATCGGTTACTTGAGATTCTTGGGGAAGGAAAAGACATTCTTGATTCCCCATGAAGTTACTTAAACCTGCCTATGGTCTGATGGGGTGTTCGACTGATGTCTTGTTCGTTGATTTCCTGTACGTTCACTCATTTTCCCTCACGCAGTTTCATGCACTCCCTTACCCATTCAGTGATCCATCCCCATCCACGTCTTGTTTTGGGGAAGGGAACTGAACTGCTGAAGAATTAGCCACATATAGTTCACTGTAATGGTCACTGGTGTGATCTAGCTATGACTTGAGGCTTGCATGTTTGAGATGTGCTGGCCTGTGCCCTGTTTTTCTCACAACTGCGATTCCTGAGAGTTCCAACATTGCGATTCTGCACCAGCTGTGCTGGAGGCCCATAAAATAAAGGAGAAGGACTGCTTGAGGGACTGCATGGCAGAGAAGGGTGGAGGTCCATTCTTTTGGGAGGTACAAGCTGGGTAGAAGAGAGATGGGTACTTGGATTGTTGTGGGTGTTGGGAAACCTGTGAGAGATTGAGAGCTAACTGGTTTGGGAACCCAAGTACACTCTGGAACCATCCTTATGGATTTATAGCTCTGGCTCAGGAGTGACACTATTGTTGAGATTTGGAGCAGTGGTGTTTACGGTTGGGTGGAACCTCCTTGGGTTGCAACCATTTGGTGTCATTTTTCATAAAGATAAGTGATCTCTGTTATGGTATCATTTACATGTATATGAATGTATTTCTGATGTATATTTAATTATCATTTAATTGAGTCTTTAGACTATGCATGATTTCTTTTTTCTGCTGTGCATGTCATTAAAGTCTTTTCTTTTATGCATGCTTAAATATTAAAAGGTATCAATAAGAGGAAGAAGTCCAAGGGCAGGCTTGAAGTTAGCATGCCCCAGCCTATGGGTGGCTGGGGATGTTACAGAATGGTATCATAGCTTCTGGTTGAAACACCAGGCCGATATGGGCCGGGTCTGTTTGTCAGAGTCTCAGGGTCAAGATCGAAATCTGATTGTGAAGTTGAAAAGCTCAAGAGGAATGACGTTGCAGAATCTATACAGGAGTTAGAACTTCATAGATCCCTTGTAAGGGTTCGAAGGATCATGACTGTCCCCTTCGAATTCATGAGCAATAACCACTATAGTATAAGGAGATATCTAAGATCTTTGGATCGGAGGATAGGTGAATAGGGGTCGTCCAATGTCAAGGAAGAAAGGGTTAAGGTCACAACCGTCAGATCCTGTTGGAGAGTGAGATCAACAGACAAGATTCATTGTGGGGAACCAAGTTGCATGAGAGATAATTTCCCAAGGTGGTATCATAATCCAAACCACAGTTTCACCAAGGGGTTACATGTCAGCGTCAAGAGAATTGCGGGGCGAAAAGATGGTTACTCTAAACTGCTAATGCGTGCCCCTTGCAATTTGAAAGGAAGTAAGTGATGTGACGTGTTAGGTATCGAACATCAAAACTTTGTATAGTTGAATTATATCATGACTGTCTATCACCAAGAGGTATGTGTCAGCAGATCAGTAACTCCAGAGAAATCTGTTCGAGAGGTTTTCAGTTGAGATTTGAAACTCCTGAATCATGGAGAGCCAGAGTAAATCTCAAGCGTCAGATCGTCCGAGGTAAATTTGGGTCGTCTAATCTAGAAGAGACATGGCGCAGACCTGTGGAATCTGGGTGAAGACGTGAAGTGAATCTTAGTCATTCGATCTAGGAAGACACATGGCGACAAATTAGCCAGTTCGGGAAAATGGAAAGTATGTTAGTGTTGAAACTCCTAAAGCCCAAAGCCTCGAAGCCCGAAGGGTTGAAGTGGCAGGGCACGATAATGTCACCTGAAGGTGATGTGGACCCAAAAATTACGAAGTGACGTGGCTTGCAGACGTCACCTGGGATGACTTGGACACATGGGATGTGTTCCATGTGTCAATAAGTTTTGAGCATGCAAAGGTTTGAAATGTCATCTAGGACATGAAACATGTTACCCATCGGGTTGGACCACGTGTCCACTTCCAATATTTCACCACGTGGCGACAGATCGTGGACTCCAGAGAAATTACTCCAAGAGTTTTCAGTTGAGATTTGAAACTACCGAAGCTTGGAGAGATAGAGACCTGAAGAAAACGTTGATTGTAGGATCGTCCGAGGTAGACCTGAACCGTCAGATCAGGAGAACAGGTGGCACAGAGATGTGGATTTCGGGTAAGGAACCGAAGTAAATGATGATCGTTGAATCATACGAAGTAATTCCCCACTGTTAGATTCAAAAAGATGCATGGAAGAATCTCATGTATTTCGAGGGGAGTAAAGTCTGAGACTTGAGAATTCTGAAGTCCTAAATTCCAAAACGACCACAACCGTCGATCTGGGAGAGGTAAATCGGAACTGATGGTTCCCAAGAGGTAGATATTGGACATCCATTTAGAGGCACCATTAAGATCATGAGATCAATAATGACATTTCATTGCGGGGATAGAAGGTGCTCAGGCTTTACGAAGTCGATGGAGGGCCGCATTCGAGACCACGGTTTTGGCAAAAAGACACATGGTGGCTCGGGGTGAATTGCGGGGAGAAAAGTAGTTTGGTTCCAAACCACCTTTGAGTGTGTTCGCAATCACGCATCTATGTGAGGTCACTGCCTAAGGTCACATTTAAGGAGGGGCCAAGAAAGAAAATGATATTGCTCTAACTCTGATATTTTTTCAAGGTCGAAGGAGAAGGTTGTAGGGGCCATTGGACCTGGGCCAGAGAGCTAGAAGGGTCTGTGTTTAGAAACATAACGAAACCATCAAGGTTTCAGAGAGCCAATTCAGCTCGGGATTAAAGATCCTTGACCGGGAGGTCATGCAGCCTTAGGAGAGAAGGGGCTTGCACTAAGAAGCAAAAGGAACTGTACCATTGTTGGAAATTTTCTTTATCATATGTGTAATTCTAACAAAATGGTTGCCTGCAAATTTTGTAGAATTAAGGGGCTTAAGCACATCAGATCAGGATTCGTATTCAGGAAATGGAAGAAGGTGATGGAGCCTCCAGTCATGATAAGGAGGCTGAAGGAAAGAATACTAGATTTGGTAGTGCCAAGACAAATTCCAATGGACGCAAGGGAAAAGGAGAGCAGGAAATGTTGATAGAAACGGTAAGAATCCTGAAGTTGGAACTACAGAGCTACAAGGCAGACAACGAGAGACTGATGAGAGAGAAAATTTAGATAAATTCTTGAGTGTTCTAGAGCTTAAATTAGTTGCAGAGATAAATGAAGAAGGGATCAAACTCAAGACAAGAGAAGGAAGACAGGTTCCATGAAAGAAGGGATGATCGTGGAAGAGATGGTTATTCCAGAAGTTCTAGCATAGCTCGTGGACACAACTCACCTCCTTACTCAAAAGGAAATTTTTATGCATCGGAAGATCCCATAAGTATTCCAAAGGTGTCTCCTATCAGACACCAAAGAAGGAAATAAGAGGTAGATAGTTTGCAAGGAGATATGAGGAAGCTCAAGCCACCTTCCTTTGAGGGTGAAAGATAAAGGGAAGATGATGCCGAAGCATGGTTGTTTAGGCTCAGGAGATATTTTTAGTTGCATAACTATTCACCCAACCTAGAATCCAGGATTGCCACCTACCATTTACATGGGAATGATGCAATGTGGTGGGACCAACTAAAGCAAGTGGAACATGTTAATAAAAGTAAGATCACTTGGAAGTAGTTCAAGAAGTACTTCCAGAAGGGGTACTTCTCAGAGCATTTCTATGACAATAAAATGCAGGAGTTTTTTGAACTCAGATTGGGAAGCAAGACTATGGAAGAGTGCGAGAATAAGTTATTGGGATTGTTAAAGTATGTCAAGTTCATTGGTGATGAGAAAGTGAAAATACAAAGATTTCTAAGTGAACTACCAACCTTTTATAAGGAAAAAATCAAGTATGATAAACCCAAGGCCTTGAATGAAGCCATCATAAGGCTAAATACTTGTATGAGAAAGGCTAGGGAAGAGAATATTTGCAGAAATCCTGGAAGGACAAGAAAAATGTGAATTCCGATCAGAGGAGAAAAGGATTCAAACTTCCCTTCAATAGGAATGAGCCTAATAGAAATCATCAAGATCAGTATGCTAACAGAGATTCCAAGAAAGAATATTCCTTGGGAAAAATGGGAAGACCACCAATCCAATGCTGAGGATGCAAGGAAGATCACCAGTACAAGGATTTCCCACACATAAAAGACAGAGTGAACACTGTGCACAACATTCAAGAGGCTACAACAGTCGAAGATATGGGAAGGATCTATGCAACTTTAAATGATCGAAAAGAAGAGTACCAGTCCAATATGATCGAGGTGGAAGGTAAGATTGTAGATCAACCTGTTGCTATTTTGATTGATTCAAGATAAAGTCATTGCTACATTGATCCTAATATAGTGGATAGATTACATTTGGAGAAAAGTAAACTTGGAAAAGCAAATTTGGTTCAGTTAGCCACTGGAACCAAAAGAAGAATCCATGACATGGTCAGAAGTTTTCCCATAAGTCTTAATGGCGTGAATATTAGTATTGATCTAAATATAATACCATTGGGGTCTTATGATATTCTTATTGGAATGGATTTCTTGGACAAGCATCATTCTATCCTAGATTGTCACAACAAGACATTTACATGTCTTGATGGAAATGGAAAACAAAGCACCGTGAAAGGAGTTCCAAGACGCATCTCTATAAGGGAGATTTCAGCCTTACATCTAAAAAGATGTTTTAGACAAGGGTGTCAATTGTATGCAGCTCATGTGGAAGAGCCAGATAATACAAAGGAGCCAAGGCCCTAATATTTCTCGGTACTACAAGAATTTGAAGATGTATTCAAAGAAATACCTGGATTTCCACCAAGAAGCGAGATAGATTTCTTAATTGATTTAGTGCCAGGAGCCGCCCTGGTGTCAAAAACACCTTACAAAATGAGCACACCAGAGTTAAAAGAATTATAAATGCAGTTGGAAGAATTGTTGAAGAAAGGGTACATACGTCCAAGTGTTTCACCTTGGAGAGTGCCAGTACTTTTTGTCAAAAATAAGGATGGAACCTTGAGGTTGTGTATTGACTTCTGACAGCTGAACAAGTACACTATAAAGAACACGTATCCTCTACCCCGAATTGATGACCTCTTTGATCAGCTAAGAGGAGCAAAGATATTTTCAAAAATTGACCTGAGGCTAGGATACCATCATGTAAGAATCAAGGAAGAAGACATTCATAAGACAACCTTTAGGACTAGGTATGGGCATTATGAATTTGTAGTGGTTCCATTTGGATTGACCAATGCACTGGCTGTATTCATGTGCTTAATGAATGACATATTCAAAAATTATTTGGATAAGTTTGTCATAGTGTTCCTGGATGACATACTTATGTATTCTCAATCTGAAGAGGAGCATGAACATCACTTAAGATTGGTATTGCAAGTACTGAGAGAACATCAATTGTATGCCAAGTTGAGTAAGTGTTCTTTTTATCAAAAGCAAATCCATTACTTGGGACACATTATTTCAGAGTGGGGCATATCAATAGATCCCGAGAAGATCGAAGCCATTAGATGATGGACAAAACCCATAAATGTGTCAGACGTCAGATCTTTTATGGGATTAGCTGGCTACTACAGAAGGTTCATAGTAGGGTTCTCTAAGATTTCTCATCCCATCACTTCTTTGCAAAAGAAGGGAACTAAATTTGAATGGACAATCAAGTGTGAAAAGAATTTTAATTTGTTGAAGGAATTACTTACTAGTGCACCTGTGTTAAAGATTTCTCACCCAAATGAAAGTTTTGTGGTATGTACAGATGCATGTAAGGAAGGACTTGGGGGATTCGTCATGCAAAATGGACATGTCATTGGATATGAGTCCATAAATATTAAGAAACATCAGAGGAACTATGCCACCCACGACTTGGAACTTGCTGCCATTGTTCATGCCTTGAGGATGTGGAGGCATTATCTCATGGGGAAGAAATTAAAATTAAGTACATACCAAATTGGCCTGAAGTATATTGTCAAACAACCGACCTTGAATGCCAATAAAAAAAGATGGATGGAATTTTTAAGTGAATATGAGTTCGATATCAAGAATATCAATGGAAAGGAGAATAAAGTTGCTGATGCACTTAGTAGAAGAGTGCATATCATGCATGCTACTGCTGTCAGTATGCATCAGTCAGACTTGAAGAGCATAATTTTAGATGGTATTGTTACAGACCAGCATTACCTATAGGTAAAGGAAAGCTCACAGCAAGGAGACATACAAAAAAAAATAAAGGACCATGAGATAAAGGAAGATGGATTACTCATGCATAAAAATAGAATCTATGTTCCTAGTTCTGGAGGACTGAGGAATTTGGTACTAAAGGAAATGCATGATGTTCCCTATGCTAGACATCTCGGTTACTAGAAAACAATTAAAGCAGTAAGAAGCCAGTTCTTTTGGCCGGTAATGAAGAAGGATGTTGCTGATTACATTGTTTGATGTATGGAATGTTAGAAGGTGAAGGCTAAGCATAGGAAACTAGCGGGTTTGCTGTAGCCATTGCCAATTCCAGAGAAGAAATGGGAAGTGATCACCATGAATTTCATCACAGGATTACCCAAAATGAATAAGAAACATCATTCAATCATGGTGGTGGTTGAAAAATTAACAAAGGCTGCTCATTTTGTGCCTGTGAAAACAACACATACAATGACTAATATTGCAGAAATTTTCATGAAGGAAATTACTAGGTTGCATGGGATACGTAGGACAATTGTCTCGGATAGAGATACAAAGTTTACCTCCAATTTATGGAGGGGATTGTTTAAAGGATTTGGCACAAATCTAAACTTTATCACAACATATCATCCCCAGACAGATGGGAAAACAAAGAGAGTGTTATTGGATAAATCCGTAATGCGGACACAAACCGATCTCCCTAGATCCACTTGGATCTAGAACAAAGCAAGACAGAATATGACTCTTTCCCTATATTCTAACCATTGAATTAAATAGGAGGCAAGAACACGAAACATACCTTATTAACACTTCCTTTGGTCTTTGTTGCTCCTGCTTCACTCCAATGCTCTCGTACAGTCAAGACCAAAACAATACAAACCAATTGGAGTAAAGAAAGCACAATCTATTCAACAGTGAATCTATGTATATGATCAAGGAGTTATATAATAAAGTGGAATTAGCTTTATGGGAAAGGGACATATTATTGTATCATATTGATGGAAAGTAAAGATTACAACATGAGCCTTGATGTTGCAAACTTCCTTTCGATGGCCCTTGGCTCTGACACACACACTTGATCACTTGCATGAAGAAGATCAACCACTTTTGATAAACTTGCTGGAGTTCTTAGCAGCTGTAGCATCAGTCCTTCACACAGTCTTTCACCAATTCTCCAATGAATATTGCTTAACCTTGTTTGCTTTTAACTTTTTCCATGAGAATTCACTCAATATATAGGAGAGAATGAATTGGTTACTTGGATAAGAATGATCCCAAAATATCAGAGAATCCAGTACTAGGATAACCATTCAAATGCCATCTCATCCTTCTAGAGGATTCCTTTCTAGAAGCTTCGAGAATTCATCTTTTTCCCTTCTTTAGAAATAGTTCTTACCCTAGCAGTTCAACACAGTGCAAACTTCTCGCACCCTGGCTTAAGGCATCCTGCGAGAATCATGCATTCTCGTAGGCAAATATACTAGCAGCCTGCGAACAATCCTCAAAAATGTAATTTCTGGAAAGAGATGAAGGTAACTTTTCTTAGGAGAAAGTTCTAATGAAGAGCCTGAATACACCATCATCAATACATCATCATGATGACCAAAATCATGGGTAAGAGAATGCCCCCCAAAGTATGAGGTTGGAACTAGTGATAACCGATAGACTTTGTAAGCTGTATGTGTGTGTCGGGAACCAGGAGCACATCTAATTGGAAACTTGTGAACAACCAAGCATCTGCAGAATATCATATATACCAATTCTGAGGTAGGCATTTCCATACTCAGATCATAGACTGATGACATTATAGACATGGGTCATGGCGACCATTCATACACTGTGGATCCATGCCATCAAAATATAGCATAGCCACCGGAATACACTGTGGATCTATGAGAGAAATTTCAAATTAAGGTGACATAGCCACGAGACATACACAGTGGATCTATGTGTCGAAAATTATACATACTCCATCGCAACCTGGATCATATAGATGATATCCAAGGTCTTCAATCTTGTCGTCCAAAGTACGAATCTAACCATGTGATTGCATGTATTGAAGCCGAACATGGCAGAAACCACTTGATTACCGGTCATTGATGAAACCGTTAACAAGTGAGAGGGAAATCACCATTGATGTCAATGACTCCCAAGGTACTATAGTACAATCCATTGATTGTGAATAAATGAGTTGAAGTCGAACATCCGATGGAATCTTTCGATCAGGGGTCAATGATGTAAACCCACTGTCGAAAGCGAGGAAACCTGCCATTGAGGCATGCAAGCTCCAAGGTACCAAATAATTTCTAAGTCTTGATTCTGGATAATGAGCTGAAGTCGATGGAACAAAACTCGTCACAGAAGGGCCTTGATGTATCCCCCATCAATACACGGAATGAGTAACAGATTTTGAAGGTGAAATAGATTATTTTGCAAATTGGACCGGACACAGGGAAGGCCGACACGGAAAGAATGGACAACTGTAGATGGCTGACTCAAAATAGGTTTCATATGGACTTCTCTTGAACATATGAACAACATGACCAATTATTTGGAAGCATTGACTCAAAGATGACACAAGGAATGACCTTGTAGCAAATTGAATGAGAGACAAATGGATTTCCCAAACCGACTTCAAATGATGAATGGGGGGTGTCATGTTCAAGAGCAACACTTACTGCCAATCAGTATGAAAATGAAACATATCCCTTTCCCAAATTTTCCCCCACCATTTCTGGCGAGTACCTCTTTATTTTTGCGCAATCTTGAGGAGGATAACATATGCTTGTTGATGTAAGCTCATCCTTCGGATGAGTCCCTCGCAGTATATTTAACGAACCCTAAGAAGGAGTGGTTCGGTCCCATCACGGGTCTGTCAATGTTTGTTTAACGAGTCCAGAGATAGAAAACTCAAAGGTTTTTCAAGATTATAGAGTTTGGAAAAACACTTAAAAGAGAACTGTCTCAGTTCCTTTTTCGTAAATAGTCTGGATGAGACCGAAAAAGAGATAAATTATCACTCACCAGATGCTTACTTCAAATACTTTATCGAGCGTGAAAATAGCAAGTTCACTCGGCGATCTTTTCATGTTTAGAGAGTCTGAAAAGAGCTTAAAGGGAACTCCATGGGGTTCCTTTTTCGTATAACCTTTACGATTCTGAAAAAGTGATAAAAGTATACTCGGTTGCATTCTCACATATTTACGAGCACGAGAAAGAACAAATACTAAGCTCGGTAACTTATTCTCATGTATTTACGAGCATTGGAAAGAACAAAGACTAGGCTCGGGATTGTTTTCATTTTTACGCAAGCTTTAAAAAAAAACAAAACTATGCTTGGGATAGATTTTAATTTTTACACAAGCTTAAAAACTAAAAAAAACTATGCTTGGACCAAAGGAAACTATGTTTGAGGTAAGTGGTTTCATTTTTACACAAGCTTGAACCATATAAAACTATGCTTGTGACTTCCCAATGCATAACACATGGATGGTTGGTACTTAGCCCCCAGCTTAAGAAACTAGAGGCTCAACTTTAGCATGAAGTTCAGAGGTTGAGGTAAATTCCCCCCCAAGCTTCATTTCATCCAACTGCAAAGGAGAATGAAATGAAGCTTCAAATACTAGACAAAGGACTTGACTCAAATAGAGAGGGGGAAAACTATTTCATTTTTTAACGAGATTGACACAGAAACAAGAACTATGCTCGTAACCTCTGTTTCATTTTTTAACGAGGTTGCTATAGAGATGAAAAAACTATCCTCACAAGTGGTTTTATTTTTTAGCGATCTTGAAATTAGAAAACTATGCTCAAGTCTGGTTTCATTTTTTAACGAGCTTGAAATCAGAAAATCATGCTCAAATACCTGTGTTTCATTTTTTAACAAGGTTGCCTCAGAGATGCAAAAACTATCCTCGGACCTCTCTTCTTGATCATGGATTCCAAGAGGACAATGTTCTTGAATGACACCATGTCAAAGGACAAAACTCGGTCATGGATTCCAAGAGGTCTTCACTGGAAGGAAGAAACACACGCTGGAAGGACACCATGTCGAGGGTCGCGACAGAAGTAAAGAGATCATGCTCTAACAACCCTATCGAAGAGATCACCATGTCAACTACTGGATCTAAGTCATTAGAAGTTGAAGCCATGGGCGACAATGCCACATAATTGACCTATGGCGGGGGCGATACCGTCTGCATATAAGAACCATTGAGGGAAGAAATCCAGTCAGGGTCAATGAATGAAAGTTGATCAATAGTCACAACTCATCCATTGTGAGGGAAAGATATCGCACGAAAAAGAGTAGACACAATATCTTTCATGGCATAGACATAATCTCGCCCAAGGAGTAAAGAAAAATCCAAGGGGTCTTGGACTACCATTACATCAATGAAGACAGTTTTCCCTCCCAAAGTTACAAGAAACTGAGGAAGGGTCCCTAAAGGTTGACTAGTTCTTCTATTAAAAGCTAACAGAATCTGCGTAATCGGTGCAAGTGGAGAAAAACCCAAGGCTTGCCAAGCAATATAGGACAAAATACTAATAGACGAACCTTCATTTATCAATGTTAGAGGAACGTCCCGACCACAAACCTGTACTATAATCTGTAAAGGAATGTAAGAGGGAAGACGAGGTCCAGTTAGCACACCCCAATCAAAATGGATGGCCTCATTACTTGGAGGGAGTTTCACAAGAGAAGGAGGAATACCCCCTGACATGGCAGAGTCTGTATCAACGAGAAAAACATGAGTAGTATCAGGTTTACTCTCTAGCGGGAGAGTAGGATCGACCGATGATGAGATCAGATTGACCACTTGGGTTTCATTCTCCAAGGGGAGAATGGGGTTGACAGGTGTAAACGAGTCAACCACTTGGGTTTCACTCTCTGAGGGGAGAGTGGGATTGACCGAGGATGGTATCGTATCAACCATTTTGTCAACTGTTTCAACCAAGGATGTGACCAGATTGACGACCTGATCAACCGGATTGACCGGTGAAGGGACCGGAGTGATCATTCCATCAACTACAGGTGGGTTGAGAGAAAGCTTGTGATAAGCGGCTGGAAGTTGAGGCTGTGAAACAGTCATGTCTTCCAGTAATTTTGAGGCTTTGTCCATATGAGGGAAAAGATGAGTTAGATGACTCCCTTTGCATAACATACACAGGAACTTGACTCTACTTTTCTTCTTCCCAACCGTATCATGACTAGTTGACTGGAGGCAATCAGTATGTTGTTCAGAGACTGATGACATGGGTTGGTCAAGGTGTGTAGACCATACTTCTATAACCTTGGATAGACCAGGGCAATCCTTAAGAAGATGGCTACCCTTACAAAGCCTGCAAGGGTACTTGGGCTTACGGGTTGTTTGGGTGATCTTGACATCATCAACACTCCCAGCACAATTAACAGTAACTGGTTGTTTTCTAACATGTTTTGCAGTGGTTGGAAGATTTGACCCTTGTTTATATTTCTTCTTCTTAATATTCTTTTTCTTCTTTTTCTTATTCACCGGGTTACTAGCTTTAGAACTTTCACTCAATGAAGAAGATGAAATGGAAGGCGACCTTGCAAATGAAGAAGGTGAAGAAGACCTTACTGGTGAAGAAGGTGAAGGATCAACATGAGGTTGATGCTCGTGGGGGGAAGTGCCTGTGACTGAAGCACTAACTGCATTCGGGATTACCTGAGTGGAAAACAACCACACCGACAATCCAATAGTGCGACCTGGAAGGCTCAAAGTAGCGATGTGAGGAGGACCAATGTTTTCATAAGAAGGAAAAACAAAAGGTTCCCCTGGAGCATGGATTCCTTCATTGGTCATTCCAGGAATTGACGCCATTAAATAAATCCAACCTAGAGTCTGCTAAGGAAAACAAACAACACACGCTAAAAATATAGGAAGCAAGCAAACAAACAAAACCTTCTCATAATGAGCACACTAGTTGGTGATGAAATCCAACGTCGCGGGAACAAAGTAAGAAGGGGCTGAGATAGAGCGGGTGGAAAAGTTATGTTGACGACCTACTTAATGGACTTACACCTTGGTGCAAGCTCCCACACATAATCGTGGGTATACCCTCCAAGAAGCCCGAGTGAGTTTGGTCAATGTCAATTCCAGGTACCGTGAAGACTTGCCCCTCCACAGTCACCTCGTGTAAAGAACCTAGAGAGATAGGCCACTAAGGTTACCAAGTCCTACAATGATGCCTGGGGAAATAGTCGACAATCCGATCCATGCGCAAGGGCAGGGTATCTAGCCCGAAATCAACTTGAAAGGATTCCACTCATCATTGTGGTTATACCTCTCAAGCGACCCCCATAATACGCGCAACCTCTACACCAAGACCAACAAAGCAGTGTGAGTAACTTTACCAGTCTCAATGCGACCTCGTGATTGACCCTTGTGTTAGAAGGGATTCCCAAGACAAAATGTAATAAGTGGATTTAACCGCTCCCTAACTCAAGATTCTATGTTTGTTTGCAACTTTGGAAAGTTATTTTTCACACCTATTCCAAAGCCCTACGACTAATCTAATGTAGGTTTGCTACCAGAAAAGATAAAAATGTCTAATCAATTTTATAAGCGCTTGATTTTATGGTTGTTGTTACTCAAAAGGAAGATGGCATGGACAATATGGTGTTTTGATTGACTCAAAAATTATGCAAAGATACGAAGATGCAATCTTTTCATTTCGATGAAAGCTCTGCTACGAGAAGGAGAAAACATTTATCATTCCCAGATGCACAATGTCCCAAAATCTTAACTCATCAATATCAATATTCTCAAGAAATGAGAAAAAGGTACTGTACACCAATGCACGATTCATGCCCCCCCCGACCATGAGGGGGAAATTTTTTCATAATTTAAGATCAAAAAATGCCAAGAATCATGCAATTTCTCTACTTCAAATGCAAGGATGCCGCCAATCTAATATAAAGCAAGAAATTAAATCTTTTTGTTTCAAAAATTTTAAAAGCAATAATGAACTTTGTTAAAACAAAGAAACCCAAACTAGTGTTTTCAATTGCATGAGGAAAGTGATCTTTCAAACAATAAGCAAATGATAAAGACCAAGAAAAACTTAACTTTCAACCAATCACTGGTTCTTAACTAATCAAACACACTTAGATTCTGAAGTCAGAGAGAATGATTTTGCCAAGAAAAGTCAAGAAATGAAAGTCAAGCCAAAAATGACAAGAAAAAGGCTTGAAATCCTAAAATTGTTCATGCACGCAAACGAAGACAAGAAAAACACCAATCAATGGTCCAAGAAACTCTTATGAGGCAATTAAACTGATCTGGGCAGTTGAATATGCCAAAGCTCAAATCCAAAAATTTGAACAAACGAGTTCGCAGGCTGGTTGTATTACACAGTGTGAGAATCAATGATTCTCGCAGGTGACCCTTGAGCAAGGTGCGAGAACCTCTCACTGAACCTTAAAGGCAGAATGCGAACCCTTCCAATTCTCGCAGGCTGCAATGAAGTACACTGCGAGAATGTCTGAACATAAGCAAAAATTTGGAAAATAAAGCAAAATTTAAAAAGGCCTCTAGACCCAAAGGGTCTATCAGGATATCTTGAAGACTCAGAGATTGAAAAGACAGAAGAAAAGTGAAACTAGAGCAAATGGCCACAGAAAAATATCAAAAGCCACAGAAAAAATGGGATTGTTCCCCAGTGGAGTCACCAATTTTGTTATTGGATAAATCCGTAAGTGTGGACACAAACTGATCTCCCTAGATCCACCTGGATCTAGAACAAAGCAAGACAGAATATGACTCTTTCCCTAGATTCTAACCATTGAATTAAATAGGAGGCAAGGACAAGAAACATACCTTATTAACACTTCCTTTGGTCTTTGTTGCTCCTGCTTCTCTCCAATGCTCTCGTACAGTCAAGACCAAAACAGTACAAACCAAGTGGAGTAAAGAAAGCACAATCTATTCAACAGTGAATCTATGTATATGATCAAGGAGTTATATAATAAAGTGGAATTAGCTTTATGGGGAAGGGAAATATTACTGTATCATATTGATGGAAAGTAAAGATTACAACCTGAGCCTTGATGTTGCAAACTTCCTTTCGATGGCCCTTAGTTTCGACACACACACTTGCTCACTTTCATGAAGAAGATCAACCACCTTTGATAAACTTGCTGGAATTCTTAGCAGCTGTAGCATCAGTCCTTCACACAGTCTTTCACCAATTCTCCAATGAATCTTGCTTAACCTTGTTTGCTTCTAACTTTTTCCATGAGAATTCACTCAATATATAGGAGAGAATGAATTGGTTACTTGGATAAGAATGATCCCAAAATATTAAGGAATCTAGTACTAGGATAACCATTCGAATGCCATCTCATCCTTCTAGAAGATTCCTTTCTAGAAGCTTCGAGAATTCATCTTTTTCCCTTCTTTAGAAATAGTTCACACCCTAGCAGTTCAACACAGTGCGAACTTATTGCACCTTGGCTTAAGGCATCCTGCGAGAATCATGCATTCTCGTAGGCAAATATACTGGTAGCCTGCGAACAGTCCTCAAAAATGTAATTTCTAGAAAGAGATGAAGGTAACTTTTCTCAGGAGAAAGTTCTAATGAAGAGCCTGAATACACCATCATCAATACATCATCATGATGACCAAAATCATGGGTAACAGAAAGTCAATCGAATAATTGAAGACATGCTGAAAATGTATGTGATGGATAAGCCATCTAAGTGGGAAGATTACTTACACTTGGTTGAGTTTTCATATAATAATGGGTATCAAGATTCATTGAGAATGAGCCCATTTCAAGCCTTGTGCGGTAGGAAATGTGATACTCCAATAAGCTGGGACAACCCAGCAGATATAGTGGTACTTGGGTTGGAGTTGCTCAAGGACATGGAAGACCAGGTGGTCAAGATCAAGCAGAATTTAATGGCAGCCCAGGATAGACAAAAAGTCTATGCAAACAAGAACAAGACAACTAGATAATTTAAAGTAGGGGAGCATGTACTTTTGAAAGTGAAGCCCAAGAAAATCTCTTTGAAATTGGGTAGTTGTACAAAGTTGGCAGCTAGATTCTGTGGTCCATTTGAAATATTAGACATAATAGGGCCAATTGCATACATGCTTGGATAGCCTACTTCCATGAATGTGCATAATGTATTTCATGTCTCTTTAATAAATAAATATGTACATTATCCTAACCATGTTATTGATTGGCATTTGATTTAGGTAGAGACAGAGGGAGATTTTTAGGTTCAACCAGTGCAGTTATTGGACAAAAAAGTCAAGATACTCCAGAATCGAGTTATAGAGTTGGTAAAATTTCTATGGACCTGCTACGGTCCTGAAGATGCTACCTAGGAGAATGAAGAAGCCATGCCGGCAGCGTACCCGCAACATTTTGAATAAATTTGAGATTTTGATCTTTATTTTGTATATACAATGAGGACAGTGCCAAAATAAGGGGGAGGGGATGTAACACCCAAGGTTTTGAACCCCCATTTTAAATAATGTATTGTTACAATGATGAGAGGCCTGAGTGCCCAAACAATTATTAAAAGGCCAGTGTGCCCAAGACATGTAATGTTTTTATCATTATTAATAATAAATAACTGGTTGGTTGCTAGATGGACAAGGACTAGAGTTATAGCGGGCTATGATTCCACAAGAGAGGGGTCTTGAGGGGCTAAGTGTTTATTCCTATTCTAATTACCCTTTTTCTCTAAGGGAGGGGGATCAATTACGTGAACTTCTTGGGGAAGGCCAGGAGGTTCTTGATTCCCCACGAATTAGTTACTTAAACCTGCCTCTAGTTTGATGGGGGGTTCTACTGATGGCTTGTTCATCGATTTCCTATACGTTCACTCATTTTCCCTCATGAACTTTCATGCACTCCCTTACCCATTCAATGATCCATCCCCATCCGTGTATTGGCTTGGGGAAGGGGACCAAACTATTGAAGAATTAACCATGAATATTTGGCTTTAATGGTCATTGGTGTGATCCAGCCATGAATTGAGGCTTGCATGTCTGAGATGCATTGGCATGTGCCATGTTTTGATCACAACTATGAGTCCTGAGAGTTCCAGCATTGATATTCTAGACCAGATGTGCTGGAGGCCCAAAAAATAAAGGATAAGGATTGCCTGAGGGACTGCGTGGTAGAGAAGGGTGAAGGTCCATTCTCTTGGGTGGTACAGGCTGGGTAGAAGAGACCTGGTTACTTGGATTATTGTGGGTGTTGGGAAACCTGTGAGAGATTGAGAGTTGACTGGTTTGGGAGCCCAAGTACACTCTAGAACCGTCCTTGTGGATTCATATAACTGGCTCGCGGGTGACACAACTGTTGAGATTTGGAGCAGTGGTGTCTACGATTGGGTGGAACGTCCTTGGTCTGCAGCCAGTTGGTGTCATTTTTCATAAAGATAAGTGCTCTCTATTATGGTATCATTTACATGTATATGAATGTATTTCCACTGTATATTTAATTATCATTTAATTGAGTCCTTAGAATATGCATGATTTCTATTTTCTGCTGTGCATGTCATTAAGTTCTTTTCTTTTATGCATGCTTAAATATTAAAATGTATCACTAAGAGGAAGAAGTCCAAGGGAGGGCTTGAATTTAGCATGCCCTGGCTTGTGGGTGGATGGGGATGTTACAACTGCCATCCAGAGCAGAGTTATGGAAGTGACACATCGACTCCAGTCGGTGTAGGACGAAGCCCACACCCTCTCTGAAGATATCAAGGGATAAGAATCACAATTGAAACAAGTGGTCACCACAATAGAGTAGCACCTCTGACCGAGCAAGTAATCCAGGAGTTCACCGAGCAGGAGGTTGTAGCGAAGCAGCAAGTTGAGGCATCTCGAGCTAAGATCGAGGCTTTCGAAGTAGTTTTTCCTAGATCAGAGTGACTCAGGATGGGTCACATGTGAGTGTTGGGGGACTATTGTCCCTTGACCAGGTTTTGATGAAACACTGGCCATGTTTGACCATTTTTGGGACTTCGACAAGCTAATCGAAGACAGAGTGCCTAGGCGAAGCGGAGATCGCAGGATCTCGCCCTTTTGCAGGCTTTTTGGGATTTTAGGGTTTATGTAACGGGTATGGGATGTTGGCCCATGGGTTTACCCATGCTTAGGCCCATTTTTGTAATTTATAAATAAGTATCCAGGTGATGTAAGAGTAGATCGATCTATGTGATTGTAGTAGTATTTGGCTTAGTGCACGGATGTGTTAAGGATTGCAGAGCTAAGTGCAAGCGTTTTGTAAGAGGCTTTGTGTACAAAGTATGTAAGGCTTTGTGATTTGACCTAATCTAAGGAAGGAGGATCTGGAGAGGTGTGCGCAGATATGCTATCCTTTACGGAGTTGGATCTGTAGCTTAGTGCCTGTAATAAGATTGAAGAAGACTAACAAAGAAGAAGAAGAGTTGGTGGACATATGTGTTGATGTGCTTTGTGAAATGTGCTCCTGATATTGTGTTTATATTTTCTTAGTGCACTATTATTGATGTATGATAGATAGATCTATGAATTATTAATGCTTATTATGTGAATGAGTGTTATATCTGAGATTATGCTAAGTGCTTGGAAGTGTTAGATCTATTTATTACAACGTCGTTCTGTATTGAGGGTTTAATCTGCAAAGTGACTATGACTTAGAGATTGATGCATGTTGATAGCTAAGTGCTTGGTTAAGTATTTTGATCAAAGATATGTGTCCCAGCTAGGTTGTAGACACTTGAGTCCTGCAACCCCCTGCCTCTACCTCAAGTGAGACTTCATCTGCTTCGCAGGTGTTTTTGAAAGTGTCGGTAGTGAGGGTTTTGTTGGTGCGGTGTTGTAGCATTGAACCCTGGGTCTGCCCCTGTGCAAACAAATGCCTACTATCCCTTGACCATGTTTTGTGGAAATGCTAGCCATGTTTGACCATTTTTGGGACTTCAACAGGTTGGTCGAAGATGGAGCACCCAAGAGAAACAAAGATCATGGGATCTCGCCCTTTTTGCAAGCTTTTCGGGATTTTACGGTTTATGTAACAAATATGGGATGTTGGCCCATGGGTTTACCCATGCCTAGGCCCCTTTTTGTAATGTATAAATAATTATCCAGGTGATGTAAGAGTAGTTTGATTTGTATGATTGTAGTATTATTTGGCTTAGTGCATGGATGTGTTAAGGCTTGCAGAGCTAATTGCAAGCGTTTTGTAAGAGGCTTTGTGCATGAAATGTGTAAGGATTTGTGATTTGACCTAATCTGGGGAAGGAGGATCTAGAGAGGTGTGCGCAGATCTCATGTACTTTACGTAGTTGGCTCTATGGCTCAGTGTTTGCAAGAATATTGAAAAAGTCTAATAAAGAAGAACAAGAGTTGGTGGACATAGCTCTACACTGGGGTGAACCACGTATATCTTGTGTTGATGTTCTTTGTGCAATGTGTTTCTGATATTGTGTTTATATTTTCTTAGTGCACTATTCTTGATGTATGATAGATAGATCTATGAATTCTTAGTGCTTATTATGTGAATGAGTGTTAGATCTGAGATTATGCTAAGTGCTTGGAAGTGTTCGATCCATTTATTACAACGTCGTTCTGTATTGAGGGTTTAATATGTGAAGTGACTAAGAATTAGAAATTGATGCATGTTGATAGCTAAGTTCTTGGTTAAGTATTTTGATCATAGATCTGTGTCCCAGATAGGTTGTAGACACTTGATTCCTGCAACCCCTCCTGCCTCTACCTCGGGTGAGACTTCATTTGCTTTGCAGGTGTTGCCGAAAGGGCTGGTAGTTAGGGTTTTGTAGGTGCGTTGTTGTAGTGTTGAACCCTGGGTTTGCCCCTGTGCCAAAAACCACTTAGCAAATTTTCTAACTTTCACAATCGTGGGTTGGAGGGTTCCTCGGTTGGTGGGTTCACATAATTTCCCAAATCCTAATTTTCTCTTGTCCGTCCCCACCATCTCGTTCTTTTCCCAATACACATTTAAGAATGGTTTAATGCTACTATATCATCATGCAGGTTCCATAAATATTGTCATTAATACATGAAGGGATCAAGGATATTTTCTCATTAAAACTGCATTAAAGCATGATCTGACGAATATTATCTTATGGTTATCTCTCTCAAGAGCCCATTGCAAATACTATCTGGATTAAAGGAACACTCTCATCAGCTTATGGCCATAGTAGCTCGACAATAGTTCTGCGGAGATACTTTGAATATTTTTGGACGAGAGGACCAAAAATTTCAGTGGTCTAGAGCATATTCTTAGTATTCATCCCCTTTTGCTCATAAGGAAGTGATGTTGACATCCAAAATTGCTCGTGTAGGGTGTGTCCCTGCGGTTTTCGAAAGCAAGGAACTTGTTGCATGGTGTGTTGATAAATATATACCAAGTTAGTGGATTATTCAAATTCAAGACCATTCTCCCATCTCTCCTTCACCTCAAGTGTTCTTTAAGATGTTGAAACTCCCTGAACCAAAACTTATTTTCAAAGGAGAGAATTGCCGAGATTTTCCTGAAAAATCATGACAACGGCCTGAACCTCTTGCCCAAATTCTTGGAGAATCCTGCGGCCATCCTTGAAGATATTACCAGGTTTCATATCAGCTTGTTCAGAGACACCTTTTGACAAATCACCTGGATATTCACCAGGGTGATGGGCCAAGAAAGTACCGCCAACATTTCTTGTATGATTCTTTATATCTTATATTTTATTGCCAATGAGCAAGCCATTTTCGATTGGGGAAAACTGATTTTCATTGATATCTCTTCCCAATTGTCACAGTACAAAAAGGATAAGATATTCTTTATGGCATCTTATTTGGTGTTCATGATAGCACATTGCTATCCATTTCCTAAATTATCTATCTGCAAGAAGGTTAACTGTGAACTTGAACCAATTACCTTCTGGTACCAAGCGTTGTGGAGACACAAAGTTTATTTTCATTTCTATGAAGTTTTCAATGATTTTGTCTCGGTTTTTAAAGGATTTGTGTTTGGAAATGACACCCCTAGAATATCTGACTAGTAAAGTAAATTCCTGGATAAAAAGGGGAAGTTGGAGAAAATGGAAAGTCATAATGTTATCATCATTTTCGGTCCTAAGGAAAATCTCTCTTTCCTTCCATGCCATGTGTCTGATAAAATGTTTATTTTAGTTGCAAGGAAGTATAATTTATGACTACACTTTTTTCATGAGAAACAAAAAAATCAATTCACACCCTTGCCTTGGAAAATCGAGGATTTTATACTTAGGAATATGAACAAAATCGATGAATTTTCCAACTAATTCCACAATCTCAATCTCAAATATGTTTAAAGGATAAAAGGGTTTGACCGCAAAATTTTTGTGGAACATATTCTAGCAGTGGGATTTAGCAATTGATTTTTCCATACTATTCTAAGTGAAGAAGAAGATCATAACTTGGGTGCTCCTACTCACAATGTTGGTGACTTGGAAATGATACTCAATACCAATGAATTTTACAAGAAGAAAGGTAAGGGTCGTAGTGAGAAGAGTGCCAAGTCCCCAACTATTACTCCTAAGACTACAACATCTCAGAGACGTGCTCCAATGACCCACCCATCTATAAAAGTGACGAACAATAGTTCAGATGGTGGAGGAGACACGAATCCCCTACTGGGAAAAGTTGAAAGCTCGCACAAGCTCCCTCTAAGAAAAAAGAAGAAAAACATAGTGCAAGAGGAAGAATACGAGTGCATAGAGAGTGTGTTAGCACAATGTTGTAATAGGGGTGTTTTTCCCTTAGGAAAGGACACCATGGTGAAGTTGTGCAAAAAAGGGGGATAAAAAAACCACTTTCTACCTTTTATCCTAAGTTTTGGGCCTAGGCACGTTCTGCTAAGGGGTGCGTAGATCTGGGTAGCTGAGATATGTGCAATCAGATCTATGGCGCATGATCCATATCGTACCCCCCCC
>JASDQU010107510.1:90550-118103 GCA_032191745.1 Picea mariana | reverse complement strand
GGATGCATACATAAAATACTAAAGGATGACAGTTTGATTATTAGTACATGTACGAGAATTGTATGTACTAGCTACACATACATTTCTTGTACATATACACTAGTATGTATGAGTTTTCTTGATTTACTTACTAATAATGTTGGTTACTTGTTATGAATGTGTGAACCATGTTCTTATTCTTTGTACCATAAAATACCTTAACTTCGGGATGAACTTTCTTGAAGGGTGGGTGTATGTAACGACCCTTGATTATTAAGTATAATTAATTTAATAATATAATCCTAAAAGATTAGCTAAACTGTATTTATGTCTTAAAATAACATTTCTAATTGATTATTATTAAATAGTTGTTCATGATGGTNAATGATTGATTTAATTATTAATTAATTCATTAATTAATAAAGTATTAAATTAAAGGTGAATAATAAAATATACTATTAATTTAAGTTACGAAACATATTAAGGAATGGATAACATATTAATGGATGGATAACATATTAATGAATGGATACGATATTTAATGAATGGATAAGATATTTAATAATGGGATAAGGTATTAGGTAGGGGAGTAAATGAAGGGAAGGCAGTGAAGGAGGAATAAGGGGGGGAAGGAGTTGGGAGGAATATCATTCTACGGGAAGTTGACCATGATTTTGGGAGAGCTTTGAGTATTGCAGAGAGCCGAGAGGGGTTGTGAGATTGGTGTGCTCAGATTGAGGCACGAGATTTTCTGGTTGTGACATATTGATCAGGCAGGCACCGAGTTGCTAGAGGTTTTGGGCTCGGAGGGCCAGGATATCCATAGATATCTTGGAGCTAGGTCGTTTTTCTAGTTGGCAGGGTGGACAATAGTTTTGGGCAATTAGTTTTCTATGTTTGCAACAGGACTGGACTGTGTAGCAGGTAGCAGGAGAGCAGCAACAAGGTAGTTGGAAACGGAAATTAGCATCAGAGTTAAGGTATTCAATTCAAATTTATGCATTGTTTTTAATTTAAAACCAGTCATTACATGGAGAAAGGATAAGGAAGGGGCCAAAGAGCGTTAACCCTTTTCAGGGTTCGACATTTCGAAGGATAAGGACTCGGGGTGCTTTGAATTTAAATCCATGAAGTCTCGATTTGTGGAAGGTGCCTCTTGGCGTGGCCTGAGGTCATAGCGCTGTAGTCGCGTGGAGGTGAAGCTAGCACTTTGTGCATGTTTGTGCATGTGGGGTTTCTAAAGGACCTGTGGTTTTACTATTTTAGAGGTTCCAACAGGGAACCAGAGAGCCATTTCGGCTCAGGAAAGAGAACTATCCAGTGACTAGGAGGTCGGCAGACCCTACTGAGGTAGGGGGCTACGTCAAGTGGTATCAGAGCATGATTTCTCTCAAGCAGAGAAGAAGGAGATGAAGGTGACAGCTTGATATCATTAGGTGGTATCAAGAGCTAAAGCAGAGTGTTGGTGCTATGTGTGAAATATTGTTGCAAGGTGAGCAAAAAATGGTAGACAGTTAGGTGGGCTAAGCCAGAAGAACCAGTCGCATTCTTGAGAGAAGATGGCTACTGAAAACCATGAACATGGTCCAAAAGAAGATCCCCAATAGAAAATCAAGGCTGAGATATATAAAGAACTCATCGAGATAAGGACAAGGATGGAGATGCTTTCACTTAAAATGCAGCAGAATGCAAAAGCACATTAGGTATATGAATGACCTCTGAAGAAGAAAGAAAAATGGCCCATTCAGAAATTGTTAGCCAAAGGACAATGAAGGTTGTTGAGAGGATGGATGAGGCATGATGAACGCCTCAAATATGAAGAGGAAGTGGTTCACATCTATGGGCCAGAGGTTGGACAAAGCCTCAATGATGAGGAGAAGAGACCCGAGAAGGATCTCAGAAACTGCCAAGTGGGCAGTGAGGAAATTTCAAGTTGCCAGGTGGGCAATGAGAAGAGGTCAATGGTTGATGTCAAATACTGCCAGGTGGTGAGTGAAGAAATTTCAATTTTCCAGGTGAGAAATGAGATGGGATCATCAGAGGATCTCATAGACTGCTAGGTGGGTAGGGAAGAAATCCCATATTTCCAGGTGGGCAAGGGAGAGTAGATGAGGCCATGTAAGAGTCTCATGAACTCAGGGGTGAGTTTAAATCAACAAGGAGAGATGACAGAGAAGGATCAGAGGAGTCTTCTGATCATTGGAGGAATTGAAGTATTCATGCCATATATCCAAGTTGAGGCCAACAACTATGTTGCAGTTGCAACAAAAAAAAAAGAAAGACAACCAACACTGAATGCCATAGAGGAGGAAAGGAAGCAGATACTGAAGTCTGCCCAAGCAAAGGAAGAAGAGAATTCAACATAATCGCTCAAAAATTTTAGCCAGGAATCTGAACAGGAGGTAACTGCAATATTGGTGGATGCAAAAGAAGAAGCGGAGGAGGAAGCAAACACCATAGATTTTTCTGATATGTATCAAGAGTTTGAAGCCCTAGAGAAAAGGGTGACAATGCAGAGCATGCACATCCAACATATCATGTTGGATATAGAGGGGAAATACCAACCCAAGGAGCAACTAGAAGAGGCTGGAGATATTCTAGTAGGAGAACTGGCAGAAGAAAAGTTGTCAGAAAGAGAAGCTGAGCATCAGCTCAGTGATGAGACTGCAGAGATTAATTTTGTAGCAGGGTGGCAATCTAAGGCCACAAGCGATGGAGAAAATCGCACGAGGGATCAAGTTGATCTACCCATTTTCAGGGAAGAAGTGCAGCTAAGGATACTGTATATAGAGAACCAGCAACTGGAGCAACTGGAAAAGGTGATAGAGGAAATTAGAAGGCTGATGTTGAGGTCAGAAAAAAAAATTGCCAGGAAGGAGAAGCTGAATAGAAAGGAGCCTTCCATAGCAACAGAGAAGCAACAACAACAACAACAACAAGGCAGTGGAGAAGATGGACATCTCCAAAGAATAGTTTGGTATCTAGGTGGATTTCAACAGATCTCAGAATCTCATGAGAAGGAGCTCATGTATTATTCATAGCAGTGGAGTATGATGTAGGAGAATTGCTTCACCCAACAACGTGCCATCCAGCCAACACATTCAACGTGTATTCATGGAGGAGAGAGGTGCCAACTCTCTCATTTTAAAATTTGAAATTGTAATTGAATGCAATTAAATGTTTGTAAGGCTGGGAGAGCCAAATCTGTGCTTTGGTGCAAGATGTATTTAGAGTCTCCTTTAATGGCCGACAACAGGCTGAGATCTAGATCTGATTTTAAACTAGACAACCATTGATTGTAATCAATGAGAGTAGGTGAGATGGAGGGAAGAACTTGAGGAGCCCCCTTTTGTAAAAATATATTTGTTTTTCTATTTAAGAGTAGTTAGGAAGAGAAAAAAAAGAGATAGGGAGAGAGAAGAGGAAGTCGAGACTCTGTAGCAATCTGAACTTACCCAAATTGTAAAAAACATTTTATTAATACAAAGAGAAGTTTTTACTGCACTTGAATCTATGCAATTGAATGTATTTTGTATGTGTTCATTTTATGCTATAGATGTATGTTAGGTTCCATCTGCAAGGATAGATAGATTTTCCTATCTGTGGGTTCATTTGATTTCTGTCTGGGTTCTTTGTGGTTTCATGCAAAAGGTTGCATGACAGAGAACTGAGCACTCTGAAGGCCAGTGCAAGAGTGCACTTCTGAGTTCTTTGGAATTCAGGCAAAGACGTGCCAGGAGGGTGCACCAGAGGAAGTCTTAGACTCAGGGAGAAGCCTCAAGATTGTTGAACACCCAAGAGGTAATACTGTGCAGAGGAGGGCACATAGAAGACAAAATTACTGATGTTTATGTAAAGCTCTGCCAAGAGGGGCATTGAGAAAGTGCATAGAGTGCATAGAAAGAATTGTATTCTGAGTTATGAGTTAAGGGAAGTGTTGGAGGAAGAAGACACTTACAGAGTTTTCAAATACTCTGTAGGAGAGCTCAACAAGGTGTGCTTGAGAAAAAGGTTTCCAAGAGAGCACTAGATTTCCCTTTAGAGGGAAAGGCAAGGGCCGAGTCCCCTGGAGGTTCAAGTTTTGAATATCCAGAAGGATAGTGCCTTGCACACAAAGTAATAATAGAGAGGAGAAGAAGGTTGAGAAACCCTTCGAGGTTTTAGAGAAAGAAATATTAGGAGGAGTAGTGTGAAGCTGTAGACAGGGCGTAATTGTGCGCAGGGCCAATGTCAAACTTCCTTGACAATGATCAGAAGGGATAGCGTTTCTAGAATGCAAGAGAGACCAAAGTTTACAGGGTTCACAAGAGAACAATTGAAGGTCTAGGCCTTTAGAGCACTTGGAAAATATCCCAAGTTTGGGAAGAAATCAAAGCTCAGGACGGGGAGCATCAAAAGACGTGGATCAGTTGTGGGAGAAAGGATATGGATCGTCAGATTCCATGTGTAGACAACGAAGGAGAACAAACAGGAGATTAGAAATGGGCCATCAGATATAGCACAGATAATCGACAGCCGTCAGATCCGGAGTGTTTGGAGGAGGACTATCAGAATTCTGAACATAGGGTGGAAACTTAAAGGAGGAAGTGTTGATTTACTGAGAGCTGTCAGATCAGACAGAGATGCGAGGAGGATAAGGATGAAGGTCGTTTTGTGTTTGTAAGCCTAGGAGAACCAGGACCATTAGATCTTGGATCAACACAAAATGTTGATTTGGTTCATCACAAGTCGGGAATCGAGAGTCACGAGGTGGAAGAACCAATTACCCGTAATTGCGGGTTGCAAAATCCCGAAAGATTAGGAGCCATCCGATGAGGGAGGCCCAGGACCATTTATTGGGGTGGTGGATTGTCAAAATTTCAGCTATCAGTGGAGTGTGACTTCATTTCTATTCCCTGACATACAAGTCCCGAAATCCCTTGAGGCTTTTGGCTAGGACAAGGACCCGGTCACATGGTCGAAGGATAAGGGGATAACTTGTCACCGTTAGCCCTTTTCAGGGTTTCGGGGGTCAAAGGACCTAGGGACACTTGCAATAGGAATTGTGAAGTCACGAGTGCTGAAATCCTCTTCATATTTTGTCGGTGATCACAGATGATGATCATGTTGAGAAAGGATAAGGAAGGGGCCAGAGCTCATTAACACTTTTCGGGGTTCGACATTTCAAAGGATAAGGACCCGGGGTGATTTGCATTGAAATCCCCAAAGTCCCAATTTGTAGAAGGTTCCTATTGGTGTGGCCTAAGGTCATAGTGCCATGGTCATGTGGAGGTGAAGCTAGCACCTTGTGCATGTTTGCGTAGGTGGGGTTTCTAAAGGACCTGTGGTTTGACTATTCGAGAGGTTCCAACAGGGAACTAGAGATCCATTTTGGCTCAAGAAAGAGAATGATCGAGTGACTGGGAGGTCAACATACCTTGCTGAGGTAGGGGAATGCGTCATATTGTAGTACTGTTATTTCATTTTTAGTTTCCTGAAGTTTTGGATCCAAGAGGATATTGTATTCGAAGCTTTTCCTCCTTAGGCTGCTAGAAGACCGGATGTCCATAACAAACCTTTGCATTTTCTCCTCAATTTCTTCCTCCTGTTCACCCTTACTACAACTTACTGACTGAATTTGAATCAAGACCTCATCTGCCTATGCATACCAGCCCAATTTTTTGAGTTAAAGCGATGTCATCCCGAGTCTACGTCCATTAGACCCCCCTTAAATTTATTCATTGTGACATAAAAACTGATGGGTACTAGGCTTACCTCTGTCGCAATCTAGAGGTGACTTCTGGTGCTAACATTTCTGGCGCCGTTTTTGGGGATGAATTGAATATTTTCCCTAGGATTGATCGACAAATATTACTGATTCTGAAGGTGCATCAGAACTCAGTACATTGAAGATAACAACTGTGCACCTGAAGACTCCAGTTACGACTCCACTTTGGCAACTCCATTGATCCCACTCCACTATTTCAGCCGTGGCTTCCATAGGCAGACACACAAGGTCTACTCCACAACTGACTCTAGCAACACCTAAAGCTGACCCAGAGAAAATTATCAGAAGATGAAAGACCCCTCGGGAAGGTACTTTAGCTATTGAACCAGGTATTTCTGATGATTTTCACCACCCTCCTTTAGAAACTACAATATTCTCTTCTCATTATCCTATTATACCACGTGCTGGAGTTTCCCAAAGCTTAAATTTTGTGAGTGTTCCTGTTGATTTATCTCCTCCTGGTCTGGGATTGGAAGGAGAAACCTTTTTCACTCCTATCTCCCTTTAAGTTACATAGTGGTCCAGACCTAGGACCTTGGAAGACTTTCCCACTCTATGTTTTACCACTCCTCCCCTTGTTAGAGTTGATGCATTTACAAAAATCCAAGCCTCTTCTCCCTCGAGCCCTGTGACATTTTCCACCAAAACTCAGTCGGTCCTCCTTTCTCCTAGAGGAACAATTCCATCTCTTCCTGGTTCTCCTCCGGCTATCATTCCTATGACAGGTGCCAATCCCCCTAGGAATAGAATGGATGCCATAGTGGCTACAAGATATGCCCCTATAATCCTACCTCATCCAATGAATGCTCTCCCTGCTAGAGATTACCTAAAATACATGCCCAAATTCACAAGGGAAGAAGACATAACTGCTGAAGAACACCTTGCTTCCTTCTACAATTATGCAGACAATCTGAATATTGAAAACACAGATGTGTGGATGAGAGTCTTTGTCCAGAGCCTTGATGGCGAGGTTAGGAAATGGTTCAAGGTATTGACCCCTGGATCTATTGCTGGGATTGAGGCTTTAGATGATGTTTTCTTGAGACAATGGGGGCATAAAAAGGACTTAATGTATTATATCACAGAGTTCGTGTCCCTAAAGAGAAAAGAGGGAGAATTTGTCTCTGATTTCTCCAAAAGATTCAACAAAATGTACAACAAGATCCCTGCTGAGATAAATCCTACATAAGCATCTGCCAAAATTACTTATGATAGTGATTTTGACCCTGATTTCTGCCTCCTGTTAAGAGAGAGAAGAGCTATCTCCTTGGATCATATGCAAGATGCATCCCTAGAAGTAGAGTCCAATGTGTTGGCAGTTGACAGACTTAGGAATAAAGTTGTTAGAGACTGAGGAAGGGGGATATATGAAGCCTACACCTCTAGTTCCCTTGCGTCCCACCCTCAAGTAGATGAATTGACCAAGATGGTGAAATCTCTTTCGGAAGAGATGGATAATATGAAATTTGAATGGAAGAAAGGTTATAAGAGTGCCCAAAATGTTGATAACAGAGGTAATTTTAGAAGACCTAATATTTCCCCTCAAATACTTCCGAGAGAGCCTCGAAACAGAGAGAGGGATGATCAGAAAATCCAAACCCCTCTCCAAAATAATATTATTGATGATGAGGAAAGAGAGGAAGAAGATCTTGATCTTGAAATCCATTGTCTTGGAGACACCTCTCCATTTCCCCATTTAACCCAATATGCATACGAGGAGTCCCTCATGGACGGCTAAATAAATGAGCTGAGTAAAGGAGAGAAGACTAATAGTGGTCCCAATAAATATAACCTCAGGTCTAAGAAGAAAAAGGGGAATTCTGACATCCCTAATCATCCTTCCGGCGCAGAGAATCCTACTAAAGAGGTAATGAACAACAACAAGGAAAATAAAACACATAACCCCTCAAAAATAGCCAAAGGTCCTGTCCCAGAAGTGAGAGAAATTATGAAGCCCCCCTCCTATTTTAACTTTGAGCAAGAAATTCAAAAGATTAGGATCTGTGTACCCCTTTTGGAGCTAGTCAAGCACAAAGATTTCAAAAAATCCCTCTCTAAACTGTTACAGTCTAAGCCTGCATCTCATTCCTCATACTTAGTAAATATTCAGGATGAAAAGACAATCGTCATCTTAGGTCCTATAACAAAAGATAAAGATGATTCATCCCCTCCCTTATATACATCTCTAAACATACATGACAAGGTACTGCATAATTTTTTGATGGACTCGGGGGATTCTCATAATCTCATGCCCAAATCTATCATGGATAAAATTGGATTAGAAATCAAAAATACTTACCATGCCTTGTATTTGTTTGACTCTAGGAAAGTGCAGTGCCTTGGGGTCATCAAATATCTAGTTGTGACCCTTTTTCAGCTACCCATGAAAAGTGTGGTCATGGATATCGTGGTAGCTGATGTTCCCCCCAAGTTAGACATGTTGTTGTCAATATATTAGATAAAGAGACTTGGGGGAACATTGCATATGGATCTGACATATGATACCATTCCTGTGTTTGGGGGGGAGTATAGAAGGCTGTACAAAGAAGCTAAGTTGGCCTACATTATTAGTGATGAATCTGACCCCACCAACCATCCTATTTTTTCCCTTGATATTGATTTGGGATCCATCTTGTTATAGCTCATTGATGCTCCTGAGCCTCCTCTCGAAATTAGAAAGAAGTCCCTTACTCTCTGTAAAGATTCTCCTTCGATTACCTCTATTTGGAAAATGTTCTTTGATGGAGCCTCTTCTAGATAAGGTGATGGTGCTGGAGTGGTCCTAGTTTCACCTGTTCAAGAAATCATATCTCTGTCCTACAAGTTAAAATATGAAACTACCAACAATGTGGCGGAGTATGAAGCTCTTGTTTTGTGTTTGAGGGATGAAAAATAAATAGGAATTAAAGAGATATCAATGTTTTGGGATGATGATTTAATTGTCCATCAGACCAAAAATATTTATAAATCCAAGCACCCTTGGCTTAGAAGTTATAGAAATGAAGTGTGGGATCTGGTTGACAATTTTTTATTATCTTTCAACATTTCATTTGTTCCAAGAGAGGAGAATGCCATGGTTGATTCTCTAGTTGTTTCAACAAGTAATTTCATAATCCCTCTGCCACCTAAACCCAGGTATGATGTAGAATTGAAATTTAGACCCTCTATACCTGACAATGTCAAGCATTGGAAAGTGTTTGAGGATTATCTTGAGATCTAAATATTCCTGGATACTGTTGATGAGTTTTCAGCATTACACATTGATCACGATCCTGATTCTGAAATAAATCCTCATGATGATGTTTTTCTGAACAAAATTGCTAATCATCATATTGTCCAGTTGCCCAGTAATCATATCCCAAAGGGACTAGTTCCTTTGGAAAGACTATTTGACAGAAATGATGTGGCAGTAAAGGGTAAAGTTGCAAATGATGATGCTGATGTAGCTGAGTGCAATATTGGCACAAAGAAGGATCCAAAATCTGTCAAGTTGTCAAGCATCCTGTCAAGGGAGAAAAGGGCTGAGTATGCTAAGCTATTAAGGGAATTCACTGATGTGTTTTCCTAGACCTATGAAGACCTCAGAAAACATGACGCAAGCGTCATTGAGCATAATATCCCATTGAAAGAGGAGGCCAAACCATTTAGGAAAAAATTAAGACAAATACATCCTATGCTGCTGCCTATTATGGAAAGGGAGGTAAAGAAGCTGCTGGATGCCCAAATCATTGTCCGTTTGAGATATTATGAATGGGTGGCCAACTTGGTCCTAGTAAGGAATAAGAATGGAGAGATCAGACTCTGTGTCGATTTCAGGAACCTGAACATAAGCTCTAAGAAGGAAAATTACCCTTTTCCAAAGATGGAACACATATTGCAAAGAGTGACATGTGCATCCATGATGTCCATGATTGATGGATTTTATGGCTATAATCAGATCTCTATCCTACCTGAAGACAGATAAAAGACAACTTTCACCACTCCTTGGGGCACATTCATGTATGGAAAAATTCCCTTTGGATTGATGAACGTAGGGGAAACCTTTCAATGAGCTATGGAAATCATCTTCATTGGGGAAAGGGATAAATTTGTAGTCATCTACATGGATGACATTACGGTTTTTTTCAGGTCTGATAAAGAACACTGTCAACATCTGAGAAAGGTATTCTCAAAATGCAGAAAACTTGGTATCTCCCTAAATCCCAAAAAGTCTCTATTTACCATGCAGGAGGGAAAATTGTTGGGGAACATAATATCAATAGAGGGGGTCCATATTGATTCAAGCAAGGTAGAATCTATTTAAACTTTTCCACTTCTGAGATCCAAGAAGGAAGTCCCGTATTTCTTGGGAAAAACTAAATTTTTAAGAAGGTTTGTTTCAAATTTTGCTGAATTGGTAAAGCATATCACGACCATGCTCAGGAAGGGGAATGAAGTAAAATGGACTGCTGATTCTAGAGATTCCTTCAACCAAATCAAGAAGTCATTGATTGAGGCACCTGTGCTTCTTAGTCCCGATTATTCCAAGGATTTTCTATTTTTATCCTTTGCTTCTTTTGATATAGTGGAAACTATTTTATTGTAGAAGAATGCTGAAGGGATGGATCAACCTATTTCCTTTTTTAGTAGAGAATTTTAGGATGCTATGATCAAATATGACATGATGGAGAAATATTCCTATGCTTTGGTGAAATCTCTCAAATATTTCAGAGTCTATGTTTTTCATTCAAAGGTCATTGCATATGTTCCTTCAGCTTTTGTGAAGGACATTCTCATTCAGCCTGACATAGATGGAAGGAGGAGCAAGTGGATTGCCAAAATCCTTGAATTTGATCTGGAAATAAATCCCACCAAACTAGTGAAAGGCCAAGGTTTATCCAAGTTACTAGCTGAATCTAATTACAAAGAATTGGGGGTGAACTCCATCAACTTTTTCTCAGAAAATAAGCAAGTCAAGTTGTCTTATATTGGCCCACAGGTCATCCCTCCATTGGCAGAATGCACCTGGTATAAAGATATTATATTTTTCCTGCAAGATTTAAGGCCCCCTGATGATATGGAGAAAAGCAACGCAAGAGATTTAAAGCTTAAAGCAATTATATATTGCCTTATTGATCAGGTCTTGTATTGGAAACACCCTGTAGTAGTGCTTCTAAGATGTTTAGACTCACAGGAGGCCCGAAATATTATGTTTGATTTTCACGACAACCTATGTGGGAGGCATCATTTCTGGAGAACTAAAACCTATAAAATTATCACGATTGGGTACTTCTCGCCTAGCCTATTTATCGATGTATGTGCAAAAAGAAAGGCTTGTGTTAAGTGTCAGAAATTCACTAGGAAGAAGCAGATCAAGTATTTTCCATTGAAGCCTGTGGTAGCTTCAGGACCCTTTCAACAGTGGGACCTGGACTTTATTGGGGAAGTTCATCCTGCTTCAAGTGGTCAACACAGGTGGATTTTGACTAAAATAGATTACTTCACCAAGTGGATAGAAGCCATTCCCACTAGAAGTGCTTCTCATAAGGTAATCATTGGTTTTCTTGAAGATATTATGGCAAGGTTTGGTTGCCTGAACAGAATCATCACTGATAATGCTGCATCCTTCAAGGCACAACCATTGATTAAGTTTTGTGAGAAGTTCAAAATTTCATTGATTCACTCTACCCCTTATTACCCTCAAGGGAATGGATTGGCAGATTCCTCTAACAAAATCCTTATAAAGATTATCAAAATACTGCTAGAGGACAATAAGAAAGCATGGGATTCAAAGCTCAAATTTTCCCTGTGGGATGACAGAGTGACAACAAAGAGATCTCTTGGTGTCTCCCATTTTTAGCTTGTGTATGGAGTTGAGGCCATATTTCCTTCTCATCTTGCCCTGACTATGGAAAATTTATTTTAGGACTGTCAAGGAGAGCCTGATGATATGATCAGAAGAATATAAAAGCTGGTAGAAGTGCATCCGACTAGAGAGAAACTGATGGACAAAACACATGATCATCAATAGAATATCAAGCAGACTTTTGACAGGAAACTAATCAAAGAGGATTTCCAGCTGGGAGATCTAGTTCTCAAATGGGATACACCCAAACAAGACAAGTGAAAGCATGGTAAATTTGAAGCCCTCTGGATTGGGCCCTTCAAAGTTTCTGAGGTATTTCCAAATAATACTTACATGTTGCATAATTTGGAGGGTGCTGAAGTTTTTGGTGGCCATGTTAATCGGTGTTTTCCGAAGAAGTTTTTGGTTTGATCCATGAATGGATTCCCATTTCATTGTAAATATCATTTTTCTTTCTATTTTAGTAGCTGACTCAACAACCCAACTAAGGCACTGAAGCTGAAAAATGGTTCTTAGAGCCTCACAGGGAGGGATCTATCTCCCCTGGAGCCTAATGTTAGCACAATGTTGTAAAAGGGGTGTTTTTCCCTTAGGAAAGGACACCATGGTGAATTTGTGCACAAAAGGGGGATAAAAAACCCACTTTCTACCTTTTATCCTAAGTTTTGGGCCCAGGCACGTTGTGCTAAGGGGCATGTAGATCTGGGCAGCTGAGATCTACGTGCTTATATCTATGATGCATGATCCATATCGGACCCCCTTAACATTCTACCTCTAACGAGGGGTGGGGGGGGGTCTGAGTTGGTGGTTTCTGAGCGTGCCCCGCCCCCACTATCGTGGTGTGTTCTCGTTAACTCAGACCCCCTCTACTCATTTTTGCTTACCACCTCCCTCCCCTTCTGAGTAGATCATCTTACTGCCTCTGCTTACCGCCTGCTCTCTTGCCAACACCTATCTTCCACTCACATCACCCGCTCGCGCTTGTCCCCTGGCCAATGTCATATCTCCCTATCACCGCCTACCATGTGTATCCCACTCTCGCTTCACGTCACATATGCCTTTCACATCCTCCTCTTACTTCACAACACTTGTCTCCCATGTCGCTTCCTCCTGTGTCATTGTTATCCCCACTGCGCCTACCATTGTGACCTCTCCTCTGCCTCCTTGTCACCTTCCTGTGCCACATCACCATCCCGCCTTCTTATCTCACCCTCTCACCTCCCAATAGGTGTCTCACGTGCCTGTGCCATGTCACCTCCACCATCATTTCCATGTTTCCCCTCCTAACTAATCACACTCCTTTGCCTTTACACTTCAGCCCACACTTTCCCAGTCACCCTCCGCTCTCGCATCCTTCTACCTGGTCGTCGAGAATGTGCTGTAGCCTACTGAGACCACACCAATAACATCTCTAGCTCCTCCTTGTCATCCTCCATGTCTTGTTTTCATATTTCCGCATAGGTCCAACAAAGCACAAGTGGTCATAGTCAACATCAACAAACCATTCACAATGACAGGTGTTGCGTTTGAAATCTGCCCATTCCGATCCCGATGAAGCAGTTAATGAAAACAAGGAAGGTGGTTGAGACATCAACTCCTTCCATAAATAGAAGGCTAGAAAGAGAAAAATTATGGAAGAAGATTGTCAGTACAACTTGATAGAGATCACGTCTGAGAGAAGACTGCATGGGAATTCTAACCAATGTTTTCATGCATAACCTGACAAAGAAACTCATCAACGCAAAGCCTTGAACGCATGACATGATCATGCCTCCAGCATTCAGAGCTAGTTTTGAGTATATGTAGGCATTTTTTCCATTTTGTTAGTGTCGATGGTAGAGATAAGATCCCAGATTGTAAAACTTTGATGAAGGTTTTGGTTCTTTGTTATGTATTGTGATTTGAGACTTCTTGTTTAATGACAATCAACTTTCTTTAAATCTATTTTGCCTCTAAGGCTGAATGGATTGGGCATGGACGATCCAATCGAGCTATTGTAACCATATTGTGATGTATGTTTGGTTGCAGTACTGTATGTTGTTTTCAGTTTCCTGAATTTTTGGATCCAAGAGGATCTTGTATTCGAAGCTTTTCCTCCTTAGGTTGCTAGAAGACCGAATGTCCATAGCAGACCATTAAATTTTATCCTTAAGTTCTTCCTCCTGCTCACCCTTACTACAACTTACTGAGTGAAGTTGAATCAAGACCTCACTTGCATGTGCATACTAGACCAGTTTTTTGAGTTAAAGCGATATCATCCTGAGTCTGCGTCCATTAGACCCGCCTTAAATTTATTCATTGTTACATACAAACTGATGGGTACTGGGCTTACCTCTGTTGCAATCCAGAGGTGACTTATGGTGCTAACAGAGTGATATCAATATCTTCTCCCTTGAATATATGGATCTCGAGGCGAAAATTGAGAAAATGTGTCCCCCACTGGACCAATCAGGGAAGATGGCCCGCCAGAATCCTTCTTTGGAAATCATTGAGAATGATACCTTTGACGAAGAAGAGTCATTTTTTTTTCGAGCGTTGTCTTTGATAGGGAATTCAAAAAAATGATTATTGAGAAAAGTGATGTAAATATTAAGAAAGGAAAATCTTGTTTAAAGGTTGACCTAAGAGATATGCGGCCTTCCCAGATTTCTAGAATTCATAGAGCAACCAAATATGCATTGGAATACTCCATTGGTGGTCTTGAAGCAAAGAATACAAAGTTAAAGGAAAGGATCAAGGAATTGGAAGATACCTTAATGCCTCTTCCACTTATTTCCATCCCTTTGGAAATTGTTGGACCCACCATGCCCGCTGCTAAATAAAAAGGATCCTCAAGCTTACTTACATCAGCCGAGAGCTATGTGGAGAATAATATCAAGAAAAGAATGACATTGATCACAGAGGCTTGGGAGATTTCGAAAAACATGGTTTCTGTTGGATTGAGGGTGCATGCCTTCCTCGAGTATTTACAAGCCGACCTAAAGAATGAAGAAGGTTTTTACCTTGATGTTGTGGTACCCTTTGGTATTAAAGTTTCCAATATGACAAAACTAAGGAGAAGAGAGGAGGATGTTCCCTCTCCAAGTCGGATCAAACAGTTGCCACGTGCTGGAAAGAAAAGATAAAAAACTTGAATAACATTTTTCAAGTGTGCAAAAAATCCATATCAAGGAGGGAAGAACTATTCAAAAGGCTCAGAAAGGTGGAACTATCTGGAAGCACTAATACATTCCAAGATCTGAAATCGATCCTCAACTCTTGTTCCTAACAAATAAATAGTTTGACGAGAAAGTTCAAATCTTCAGAGGATTGTCAATCGAAAAATTCTATGGTATACTTGAACATGATGAAGACGCCATAAACAACTGGATAGTGGATTACTCCATAAAAAACTAGGACATTGAAGAAGCATTACATGGCATTTCCCTTACTCTTAGAGACTTGGAATGAGAGATGTTCAACATCAAATTATGGCATGAAATCAACATGGCACCAATGAAACATTATATTGAATAATGGTTTAGGAAAGCTATCGACAAGTTAACCACCGAGGGGTAAGAAATGGTTGAGATGGTTCATGTAACCGTTAATGAAGACAATAAAATGACACCAACAAGCAAATGAAGAGAGGAGAGACCATCATAGTAGGTTTATGCTGATCGCACCCTTCTTTTCTTTATCAAGTTTGTCATCCAGTTATTCCACCTCTTTCATTAGAAAGGTTTAAACAAATACTGATAACTCCTCTTTTCTTCTTATCAGGTCTTGTTGTTATTTTACTGCCAACCATATTCCTTCTACAAACTTAAATTCTTGTGTATATTTTCTTTATGGTTTGCGGGAGCCTGAATCCCAGTCTTTAAGACAAACACATTTTAAATTTCAAAGAATATGTAACATACTATATATTTTTTAGAATTTTCAAGAGAGCTATTTTGGGAACAATATCGACTGTACTTTGTAACCTATAGTTCTGATTATAAAGTATTTGAGGTTGATGTATCATTATCTTTATTTGAGCTACCCATGTTCACTCTTTTAAAGTTCTCTTATGCATGCAAACCATCTTCTTTTTATTTTTATGTGATCAAAAATATTTAGTCAAACTATGAAGGATGTGAGGAATTTTTCCTTATTTTTTTAAATGTGTGAATGTGCTCGGTTCCTGGTTCTTTCTCAGTAACTTCCTTTTAAAATAAAACCAAAACTTTTACTTTCATTTTCTTGCAATATTTATATTTCTTTTTAATTACCACGATGAAATTCTATCAAGTCCCCACATTTTGAATACCTAGAATTCCCAAGAAAATCTAAAGAGGAGTACCACCCCTATAAAAACACAGGGGGATTTACATCCTCGTGAGGTTGTCATTTCGGTCCTAATGAATTCAAGAGTTAACATTTTTGGTGACCATACTGGGGACTGAAATGAAATTTGTAACTTGATCTAGCATTTTTTAAAAATATATGACTTTTCCCTAGGATGATCATCCCCACTTAGAAATTGGATTGAACAATCAACGAAGTATCTTACATCAGTTATACAATCTAGTAATAAAAATAGTCAAGACCCGAGAAGAGTTGGAAAGGTCTTGGAAGATCTTGGTCCAAGAATAAGGAAGATAAATCCTTTGGAGACAAAGGAGAGATGAGTGACAAGACCTAAGAAACCAACCACTAGCTAGAGAAGCACAAGAACAAGGTCATGATTGAAGCTAGATGAATACAAGGGACCCATTACCATAAGTAAAAGCAAGAAAATATTTATTATTAGAAGTGAAAAGAATATTCCTGGAATCTCTATGGATATGGAAGAAATAAATGAACAACCCTGAGACGAGCATCATGAGGAGAGACAAGGAGGTGGAAGAGATGCTGCAATAAATCAAGAAAACATAAGGTTTGAAAATAGAAGAAGAATAAGAGATTCTCCTTTGAATCTTCTAGGTGAGAAAAAGGATCTCCTTGTTCTTCCTAATGGCACCCTAAAGTAATTTTATGGATATGGAGCAATCGATGCAAAGAGGTATCTGCACTTATGTTGGCCCTCGACCAAGTTTTGAGGAAATCTTGGTCAGGTTCAACCACTTTTTTGAATTTGATGCAGTGATCGAGGAAGGAGCGTCGAAGCGGAGCTGAGATCATGGATCTCACTTGTTTTGAGGGCTTTGTGGACCCAAAAATGGGTTCTTAGGGTTTTTTAAATGGGTTATGGGATGTCGGCCCATGGGTTCTCCCATGTTTAGGTATAATTGTAAAAGTATAAATAAGTAAGATTGTAAGGTAGAAAAGGTGGGGGGGGGTGTGGAAACGTGATGTAAGAGGAAACTAGCTAAGTGAAAGTGACTCATAGTAGATTTTTGCAATAGAGTATGTATGTAAGGCTCTATTATTTATAGAGGAGTTGGCTCCATGCCTTGACCTATTTTTGGGAAGGAGGATTTGGTACTCAGTGCGCAGATCTCCTATCCTTTTCGAAGCTTGGTGTTACAGGTGAATCCTCCTGTGGACAAGTGGATTCCCTCTTGGTCTCTAGAATCCTAAGGCCAAGACAGAAAAGTGCTTAAAATGGTCACTGAATTCCTTTTAGATCTAATCAAGCTAACATATGAAGGAGAAGAAGAAAGATATGTACCTTATTAACGACATTTGTCCTTGCAAAGTCCAGGCTGAGCTTCGATCCTAAGGTCCCTGATAGGTCCTGTAGAACAAACAAAGATACAATAGAATTCCTATTCTATTGAGATTAGGTCAAATATAGATCTATCTACTGAAGACAAACTCACGTGGAGCAAACATAAGTTTGAAAGAAACAGGCCAAGCATTGATGTATTGATAAGAACAAGTAAAAGTACTTACAATCCTTTGATGAAGGTGCAACAACTTCTTCCAGTTCTCCTTGTCCAAACCCTTTTCTCAAGTAATCTAGAATGATTATGCTTCAATGGTGCCTCACTTATGAGATCATAATTTTGGTGTAATTCTCAATATCCACATATTTTCTGTTAATATCACTTATAAGATCATAAGTTTGGTATCAATATCTAGTCTGCCTTTCACCATGAGGAGGCCTCCTTATATAACATTGGAGAAGCCCAACCACTTGAGAGATATTTGGGATAAGTTTAGGATTATTCTCCTTTAGTTGAGGATATTCACTAATATCATTCCTTGACCTTCTATTCGAATCCAACCACCTTCAGAATCTAAGGGGATTCTTCCCTATTTTAGCTCAACAAACCAAAAATCCGCTCAGAAAAGGTAGTGCTACCCCAAAAGGGTACACATAGCATTTGAAATCTCCCCCAAAGAGGCCCAGGGAGCGTTGGCACTTCCTGACAATGGGTAGGAGAGCGCTTCCCTCCAAAATCCATTTTTGAGTGGTTTTTCCAGTGGCAAAAGGCTTGTACTCCTTGTCAATTGATTTCTCTTCTTCAAAACTAGTCTTTGAGGTGTCTTAAGTGTCCTTATGATGTCGTTAGAGGCATGCCATAGGAAATATGGTAGTATGATGTTTATGACACTTGCAACACTTGTGGTCAATATGCGACACTTGTGGACAAGATGCGACACTTACAACACCTGTAATGATGACACTCGCGACACTATTGAAGTGAGTAATTTTGATGTGTAACAGATTTCCCCCCAAAGTGCGAATTCAGAAAACGATGATGAATGAAGTACTTTGTAAATTTTTTCGAGCAAGGGTATGGACGTAGAGAGATTGGAAAAATCTACACATAACCATCAAACAAATATTATGACATGTTTCAAACCCAAGGAAGACATACCTATGCTTGAGTGATAAAAACGTTTTAGGTATGGCTACCATAAAATACACTACGGATCCATAATTATATTGATAAAAGGTATAGCCATTGAAGATACAATGTGGATCTATACTCCTATGACTTGAACTGATCGTATCCACGAAGAATACAGAGTGTATCTACGAGATGAAAAGACATAGACACAACCAATACAAAGTGGATCTATGTAACATTATATGTGTCATAGTTAAAAATAACTCCTTTGCAACCTGGGCAAAGTATACATATGAGTGAAAAATCAACACAGGGTCTTCTTACCAATCCCGATGTAGTATGAATCTAACCATGTGAATAGATGTCCTGATGTCGAACATGGTAGAAACCACTTAATTACCAGTCAATGAGGTAAATTGTTAACAAGCGCGAGGTAGATCACCATTGATGTCAATGATTCCCAAGGTACTCTAGTACATTCCAACGAATGTGAATAAATGAGCTGAAGTCGAACATCCGTGGAATCATCTGATCAGAGGCCAATTATGTAAACCCACTGTCAGACATGAGGAGACCTGCAGGTCCCAAGGTACTAACTGGTTTCTAAGTGTAGTTCCTGAATAATGTGTTGAAGTCGACATGAATAGACTCGCCGAAGGAGGGCCCTGATGTATCCCCTATCAATGAAACGAAACTAACACAGAGATGTAATTGGTAGATGAAATGAACATGGACTTACACAGGTATTGAAATAGGATATTTGGGATGGATGACTCTCGAGGTAGATACTTCCCTTGAACACTGAGGAACAACAAAAGAAACGTGACATGGACCAAAACTTGATGATGCAGTGGATGCTGTGACTTTCGTCAGGTGACCCAAAGGATTAAAAGAAACTCAGAGAATTTTCTAAGTGTAGAGGTCTAGTGGATTAAAATGTGTGCAAATACAAAGTGCCGTGTTCAAGGGTGACTGTAAGAGTTATTGGTAGTGTTCTCAAAAAATGTTTGGTTTGCTTATTTCAATTTTTCCCCCATCCAGATAGATGAGTACCTCTTTTTAATTTAACGAGCTCGAGGAGGGTAACACATGCTCGATATGAATCACCTTCGGTAAGTCCCTCTTCCTTTGTTTAGAGAACTGGAAGAAGTAAGGGTTCAGTCTCATATGAGCCCTTCAATGTGTAATTGTTTCACGAGTCCAGAGAAGGTAAACTCGGTGGTTTTCATATTTAGAGAGTATGAAAACAACTTAAAGACAACTCCAATCTTGTCCTTTTTCGTAATTTTAGTCTTGTGAGGCCGAAAAAGAGATAAATTATCACTCGGAAGATGCCCGTTCAAACCTTTTAACGAGTGGGAAAGGAAGCAAGATCACTCGACAATATTTTCACGTTTAGAGAGTCTGAAAAGAGTTTAAAGAAGACTCCAGGGGGTTCCTTTTTTGTGTATCCATGTGGGTCCGAAAAACAGATAAAAGTTTACCCAGTGCATTCTCATGTGTTTGAGCTTGAGAATGAATGAAGACTATGCTCATGAAGGTGACAAGATAAAATGAACAAACCTGCTTCAAAACCTGCCAATAATGTCAAAACTGCATTCTAGGGGATTAATAAGCCTCCAAATATTTCTCAAAAACCCAAAATAGCTATATCATAAGTGAAAATGAAACGTATAATAGTAAAAAGGGGTAAAAATGTCATCTACCATTTCATTTATGCAAAGATTTGTAGCAGTGGAGAATTTGTGTTTTGGAGCTGAATCTTAAATTGTTCCGTTCCTAAGCTACAGTTGATGATTTTCCTCGCCGTTTGGACTAGGTTAGTGTTCTTTTTCCTCTCTTTCTTTTACATGATTCATATTTTGTTTTAAGGCACTAAACAATTGTAAAAATTGATGCCCTAGGTCAACCCAAGTGCTCAACAAACTCGACACTCCTCTAAAAATCATGGGCAAGCGCTGGGTGGCTTAGAAAATTCCCCTCTTAACCAATTAAAGGCACACCAATGCTTTGATGTGGTGGCTATGGGGCACTTCCTCAAAAACCCACAAGCAATATGCCCAAAAATGGCTAACGCGCACTCAATATGTGAGGAGGGCGTTTTGAGTTTTTGAACATTTTAAATGGATAATGTAAGGGTGGATTGATGCCCTGATGTTCATGTGAAGAGGGCATTGTTCTTTTTCAAAAACAAACAATCATTTTTCAAAGTTTTTAAAATTGCCAAAAATTCGCCGAAATCATGATTTAATGAATTTTGTTGCTAATTGCAAGTGAATTTGGCAACATGCTTGAGTGGAAAGAAAGAGAACACGAGCTCGATGATGTGGCCGCTTTGTAAAGTCCCCAATCGAGAGCCACTTTGAGGAATTGTGGTCTCCTCAAATATTTCAAAATGAAAAATATGAAGAAGAAGATTCTTCTTCTCGAATACATGATCGGGTTGTGGAACGTTGTAGAGCAAGGGTTCTAGATAGGGATGTAGCTTATGACCATCACTTTGGAGGATGTATATTTCATAACCGGTCTTTCGAAGAGAGGGGTTCCTATGGATTTATCCAGTAAGAGGGCACTTTTTGCACATGTGGATGAGTATCTAGTAAACCATTGTGTCCCGGGAGTGATACTAGTGGGAGGTAGGATTGCAATCAAATATATTAGAGACTTACCTCTTTGATCTGTCCTATTTTCCATGACAAGTATAGTGGGAAGTACGAGCGCTCACCTAGTTTCAAGATCACAGGTGGCCTATGGTTTATAGTGTTTAGATCCAACACTGTTTAACTGGAGCGCAGGGTTTCTTCACCATGTGAAGGAACAAATTACGAGATGCAGAGCAGGTCAGCAGAAGCAGTTCAGATATGGTTCATTCTTGGTTTTGTTCTTTTTAGAGAGCATTCCCCGGATGCAACCTCAGATTGTGTTAGCAGTGCATCCAGTGGGAGAACCACGTATGGAACGATGGACAAGCCTATCCCCGAGACTAAGTTCAGATTCAGAGTTTAGATTCACCGGTGGTTTCTTTAGTTGGATGAGACACCAATTGATTGTGATAGAAGACTTTCCATCTGCTGGAGTAGATTTTCGGGGAAGCATGGACTTGGTTCTTCTAGTAGGAGAGGATTGAGAGGCAGCAGGTAAGAAACCAAAAATGATCTTGTCAATTTTTTTGATTTTAACACATTATATATATATATATATTTTGGGGGTACATAGAAGAGCCTTTAACAAATGTATTCATTTCATCATGCAGATAGGGGAGAAACATGTCCAGTAGATATGTTGGCATTGGGGTGTCACAGAGATGCTCATATTGTATTTGATCAGGGGGTAGAAACATGAGGACTCCAAGAGGTTGAAAGAAACCTCCAAGGCCTCACGACAGGTATCCCTCCTCTTAGGAGGCGGGAGGTGTTGTTACATCTACAGAGACACACTGTGGGGGTGTCTAAGAGTCTTAAGTCTCTACTGAGGTGAGTATCCCATGCAGTAATGTGTTACTTGGAGCATAATATAATGCATGAATATTAGAATTCTTTCTGGCGATTAGTTTATATGACGATGCTTATGGGTGTGACCCACATTTTTCCTATCTATGTACCATTTTTGATGTAATCAAACATTTTCAGTCACTTCGTATATATATACATTTCCGAGTTTTTATAGTGCCAAAAGATTTTCAAATGATGTATTTTATGTGATGTGTTTTAATTTACATGATGAAATGTGATGTAACTCATTTCCTTTACGAAAACTTATCTATGTGCGAGATATCTATCCATAGTGTAATTTGCTAACGAATCTGAAATGGTATTAAGTTCTCTTGGTATGTGTCGATATTCGATGAAATCAAACATTCGTTCAATATGATAAACTAGTAGATGGATACGTAGTATGATAGGATTGCAAATAGCGTAGATACGATTGAGTTGACATACCACAAGTCGAGAGTCCAGATGGACAAATATACAAGAAATGCCTAGGGAGGATGCTTCGGTTAAAAGTTCGATGACAATATGATATTATTCCATGTTGTTAGTTTCTGATCCTAAGCAAATACCTCCTGAACTAACCAATTGATCAGAGCGGTAAACGACCTAAGCCGCAGAAGCAACGTTCTGGGTGTGTCGACTAGCACCATCCGCAAACCTGATAAAGATAGGAAAGGAATATGTCATTTTCCCATGAAAACACAAGACACAATATAAGTGGCTAAGGAAAAAACTTAAGCACGCAAGAGAAAAGACACACCAAAAAATGAAAATACAATAGTGTACAAAGCACATATGCTAGATGTCCTAGGCATATTACTTCCTCAGGTAAAGCCCGTTCCAGGGCTCACCCAGGGAAACTCCATCGTAATCGACCACTTCGTAGGTGACTCTATGTAGAACACGTTTCACTATGTAGGGACCATGCCATAGAGGTTATAACTTCCCTGTCCCTAACTTTTCATGAGCCTGATCATAAACGAGGACCAGGTCTCCTTCTGCAAAAGTGCAAGGATGGACATAATTGTCGTATTGATTTTTGATTCATTTTTGATACGTCTCATTGACAAGATAAGAATCAAGACGTGTTTCATCCAACCTTATCAGATGTAGGAAACATTCTTCTTCAGCAAAAGTGTGGGGCAAGAGTTATACTTTAAGCTTTAGCAAAGGAATTTCGCACTCGATTGGTAAGACAGCCTCAATGACGTATACTAACTGGAAGGGAGTGAATCCAGTAGCAGTTTTTACCGAGGTCTGATAAGACTAGAGAGCGGAGAAGAGTTTTAAATGCCAAGACGTCTTGTTTCCCCATACCATCCATTGGATCATAGTTTTGAGGACTTTGTTGATGGCTTCAACTTGTCCATTAGCTTGAGGATAATACAGGGATGAGTTCTCATGGTGAAAACCCAACTTGGTATGTAAATCACTCATCATATGGTTTTGAAAATGGGAACCATGATCAATGACTGTTGGTGTACAAATATGTTCAATATATATCTTACACTCATTTAAATGTCAATCCGGAATTCGTAATCAAAAGAGTTGTTACACTATATGTGCCGAGAATAGTTAACCTACCTAAGTCTGTTGCATATAGGAAATAATTAATTTTAGGTGTTTTATATGTACTAAAAAAGACACTAAACTACCCTCAATTAAATTGTCAACCCGGGGTAAGTAAACTTAGAGTTGTAGCAAAATATATGCCAAAGGTAAAAGGTTGGTAGGAGTGTAGATTAACTAAGGAAAGAAGCTATCTAGGGCTAATCTACTTAAGCAAATCTATATAATGAACAAACCCTACTAAGAAAATTGAAACTAGGTAACCTAAGTGCTTTTGGGTCAAGGACTGATGGATAGTTCCTAAGAAAGCGAATGAAAACTCTATGTAAAGAAAACTAGTTCATGACAGTAAGCAAAGGTAAACTACTAAGGATACTAAGCAAATGATGAAAGCAAGCTACCTTTAACTTGCCAACCTACATTCAATGAGAAATTACCCTATGAAAGAAAATAAATAAGCAAGTAAGCAAAAGCACCTATCTAACCTATTAAAGAAAATAGACAAGCAAGCAAAAGCATAAAGCAAAAGACAAGTAAGCAAAGACTTCTCATTGAACAACTACCTAGCCTAAGAGGCACATGAACTAAATGCCTAATGCAAAACTATTTCTCTTGCGTGAAAGGAAGTTTAAATGCTCAATGCAATGCATGAAAGGAAATCTATTCTATTGAAAGCAAGAAAGACTATCAACGAAACTTATGAAAACGAGAAACTATCTTTTCTAACTTATGAAAGCAAGAAACTAACTTTAACGTATGAAACACTCAAATGTAATGCTGGTGGTTGTGTGAATGCCTTCGGTGGTGAAAGATGATATCTCAATGACACTTGACAACAAAGGACAGTTCTAATGGTATAAGCTCAATACTAATTTCAATGGAAAAATGAAAGGTGTGAAGTAAACAGTCCAATGAAAACTTAGCCATGATAAAAGTAATGTTAAATACCCTACATATTCATGTATAAACCATCAACATCATGATGAGATCATCATTATCTAACTAAGAAATTCAATTGCATATTAATCTATGAAAGAAAATTGCGTGAAAGGAAACTATACTATGTCTAGTTTAATCATTCAAGCTATGATAAGAAAATGACTGAAAACAGAAATTAAAAACATGATATTAAAAAGTGAATTGACAATTACATTTAACCAATAACTAAGCAAGTGAAATCTATCTAAAACTGAAGTAAGCAAGCTATGATTCAAAAACTAGAAGCAAATCTATCCATCCATCAATCTTTGTCAGAAGAAACTCAGATTAAAACTATGCTCTGTTCTAATGAAAAATCCGTTCTCAACTTATCTATAAAATCATAAAAGAAAGCACAATTTAACATCTAATTGCATGCGGGGTTAGTATAGTGAGAGAGAGACTTTTTAATTGCACACAGAATTAGTAAAGAGACTTGGAGTTAGTATGGAAACTTGCAAGCCTGTTCTAATCTACAAAATTAACACATAGTGACACATATCATCATCTAACCTGCAAAAGAGAAGTAAAACAGTAAGCTACAACAAACTAATTAGCACAATAAAAATATACATGTACATAAAATAAAAAGAGAGCAATTTAAATTAGGAAATGAAAAATAAACATGAAGACAGTTACCAGACTGCTGGTGGGCCCCCCAACAAGTCGTGGTCACTCTCTAAAAGCACACCACAACCTCAGCTCACCATAAAAATCCAAAAACGCGGTTTTGGCACTATTCTGGCATTGTAAAACTAGAAACAGAGAAAAATCATTTTTCTGGCAATTTTGATGCTTATGCTACTTGGTTAACAATCTAATGATCATCCTGTTGGTATTTGTAATCTTACAACCCATGTGGTTGACCACCTGAGGGTCGAACCACCTCTAAATTTGGAAAATTACATTAAATGCATCCATAACTAACAAAATGAAGGAACCCAATGATCACCCTCTTTGGACAATTGAAATCGAGTTGTCTTGAGCTTAGTAGCTAGAGGGGGTGATGACAAACAAAATCCATATGCTCGATTTGTCCACCACTGGCCACCGATACCATAACCACCAACTTGCCTTGTGTTTTTGTGAAATACTGGGTGCCAAAACGAGTGTCGGATCAAGTACCAGAATGAGTGTTGGATCAAGTGCTGGAACGAGTGTCGGACCAAGAAACATGGTGCGTTTTTCCTTGTAATAGCAGAAAAACATGAATTAACTCTTGGAAACCATAAAATATGATAAATTAAACTTGATTGAATCATAAAACACGAATTATATGTACCTCATGCCGATTGTATCATTTTACCATAAAATTCTTCAAAAATCTCCTTTGAAAGATAAAAAAAACATATGTACATATGGAAAAAAGAGTATAATAATGTCATGAAGATGATCATATCTCAGGCCCAACATACCCCCACACCGACGATTTTATAGGTCCCACTGTAAACAAAAAGAAGTCATCCCTCAGAACTAGGCTTGCTGAGGAGGGTCGACTTTAGAAGCCTCTCCTTCTTGTTGTGTAGGCTTAGCCTTGTGCCTCTTATGTTGCTTTAATTGTGCACTTAAGCTGTAGTTAGATTGGGTCATCCCATCGACCAACCGCTGAAGGGAGTTAACATTTGCCTGAAGGACTGCATTGTCATGATGAAGGTGTGCATATATTGTCTTCCTATCCTCCAATTGTTGGAGAAGCTGATGGTTTTCCCTTTGTAGCTCCTCTATAGTTGTGGCAAAATCAATGATCTCCGAGGAAGGCTTAGGTCCTTTGAGAGATGTGGTCAATTTATCAATTTTAGGATCAAGAGTAGGCATGGGTGAAGTAGGTGTGATGGGAGATCCGAAAGGTGAGGTAGGTTCTGATTTTGTTTTCCTTAGTGGCTCTAATCCATTCGTAGAGACTTCTCTAGGTTGCTTATGAGGGCTCTCAAGATCGGAGGATACTTGGATAGGATCCGAAACAGGTGGAGGCTTTGCATAAGGCTTGGTTCTTATGTTTTGGGTACTCTTCCGAAAGGGTCCCTTACCAAATTGGTTGGCTCCTCTCTTGTTTGTGGGAATGATGGGAAAGTATTGTTGCATTACTTCTTGGGGCTTCTTAGGTGTATGATCAAGAGAAAATGAAGGCATTGGGGGGTCAACAATAGGCTTCTTTTGGTCTTTGTTCTTGGTATTTTTCCCCGATGAAGAAGTAGGAATATCAACAAGCTTTTCGTATTGTTCCGGCAAAGAGGGAGTTTGGATTTTTTGGAGAGTGAGGCTTGGATGGACAGACAATTTTTAGGCTAAGTGGCTTCTTTACGGTCTTAAATGTCAAGTGAGGATTTGCAAATTGGTATATAAAGGCATCCCAACTTTGACCTTGCTTCTCTAGTTCGGTAAGAACAAGGAGTTTGATCAAACCATGGTGGAAGAGACTATTGTGGGGGTTGGTCACATTTTTCCTCACTTGAGAGGACATTTTCTCTAAGTTTTTGAGAAAATAAAAAGGGAAGTTTTAATTTTATTGAATATAAAATGAGCCAGCAATCTAAAGTGACAAGCTTTGAAGGTGGAGTATCTACCTTCACATGTAATTAACCATGTGATGACGATAAGGGGATTGAACAATTCTGGCTTTATCCACTCCTTAGCATACCCTTTTTCTCCTAAAATGCTCTTGAATTCGGGCTTAAACACCCTGTTGTAACTTGAGCGCGACAATTGATGATTCTTGAACCACGTATCTCCCATTCTTGGAAGTTTTGTTGCAACAATAATTGACTCTTCTATGACTGCAAAGTTGAGAGACCCTACATGTGCTATTCTTCCATCAAAACCAACTGCAAATTGCATAGAAAGACCGTCATCATGGCCTTGCAAACTCGACAGAAATGGACCCCAGCCAACATGCAAGAACACTTACCTACACTGTGAGAATTCTGGAATGGCAAACAAGTCTGCATAGGAGGAGGGTGTTGGACACACCTACCACACTTAGAGGGGGGGGTGAATGAGTGTGGGGCTCTTTTTCCCAAAATTGCCCTCTTGCACAAAAACTCATCAATTAGCATTCAACATTTATTCATTACCCATTGTTGTCATTTATAACTAGTTAGATGTGAGCACATATCAGCAACATATATCAGCAATATATCATCAACAAGTCATCACCACAATG
>JASDQU010107510.1:44723-70768 GCA_032191745.1 Picea mariana | reverse complement strand
CACAACTCCTTCCCATCGCCCCATGACACCGCAGGTCGTGACCTTGTTCTTATCTCACATGATATTTCGGGGCTACGCTTCTCGGGAGTTTTCACTCCATCTTGGCTTTAATATCGCGATGCTCGAAATCGCGAAACGACCGCCGAGATCGACGGTCAATCTCGCTTCAAAATGGACGACCACGATCCCTTCCCTGATAATACGAAATGCCATCTATGAAATGAGTGCTAGCTCCCTTTCCAGACCTGCTTCCTGTGAAACCTCCGATTTGCGAAATCGCGAAATCGGGATGTCGCGTTTCGAGGTTTCTAGCTACAGATGCACTTGTCGATGAGAACCCAGACTCCCGACTCTCGATCCTCCTAAATTGTCGATGTCAGATCAACATCCCTCTACTCCTCATGATCGGATGGCCCAAATCTTTCCTTTCACGATCCTTGCTGCATAATCTCACATCATTTGAACTCCCGATTCCCGCGCTTGCTTGCTTTCGCTTCCATACTAGACCACTTTCAGTGCTACAGCCTGCAGCAATGAAGACTTGGACGGCATGGCTAGGACTTGGGAAACACGAAGGCTCAGTGACAAAGGTAAAAAGATAAATAATCAACCGTAGGGAAAATAGAAAAGCTCAGGGTCGATATCTCACAGGCAAACTTTGACAAGGACAATTGGTCAATCAAAAGGATGAAGGCAAACAAAGAAAAGTATATGTCAGGAGGAGAAAACTATGATCAGGTCTGCAAAAAGGAGAAAAGACAGGAAAAAATCACATACCTAGGCCAAAACCACAATTCACCAGCACATGACAAGATTAGTCGCTAACATTTGGCTCCACAGGGGAGGGCATGCTCCCTGCGAGCTGCCAAGAACATGCAACTCCAGTGCCTTGATTTGGGTTATGGAGTATGCTATTGAAAACAAAACAAAACAGACATAAAAAAAAGGGTATTTACAATGGTGGGACGTTGATTGCGGCTTTAAACAAAGAACTTTTCCATGAAGTGCCCATTTACAAGGCCAGCAAAACCTTCCTCACCTTCCATATTTTGCAACCTGTAAGTATTATTAGGAAATGCCTTAGAAATATTGAAGGTTCCGATCCAAAGGGATTCAAATTTACCATGCTTTCCCTTGTCCTGTCTGGGGGCATCCCATTTGAGTACTAGATCTCCTAGTTGGAAATCCTCTTTTCTGCTCTCCCTGTCAAAGGCCTGCTTGATTTTCTACTGATGGTCATGTAATCTGTCCATCACTTGATCTCTAGTCTACTGCACTTCTACCAACTAATGAATCCTCTTGATCATGTCATCGGCTCTTCTTGGCAGTCTTGGAAGAATTTTGCCACAGGCGGGGCGAGCTAGGAAGGAAAAACTGCTTCAGTCCCATATACAAGCTGGAAGGGGGAGATGCCTAGGGACCGTTTTGTCGCTACTCTATCAGCCCACAAAGAAAATTTGAGCTTTGAATCCCATGCTTTCTTTTTGTCCTCTAACAATCTCTTGATGATCTTGATCAGGCTTTTGTTAGAGGACTCTGCCAGTCCATTTCCTTGGGGGTAATAAGGGGTAGAGTGGATTAGCACAATTTTGAATTGCTCACAAAACTTGATCAACGGTTCAACCTTAAAGGATACAGCATTGTCAGTGATGATTCTGGTCGGGCAACCAAACCTTACTATTATATCCTCAAGAAAACCAATGATCACCTTATGAGAAGCGCTTCTTGTGGGGATAACTTCTATCCATTTGGTGAAGTAATATGTTGCAGTTAAGATTTACATGTGTTGATCGCTTGAAGTGGGGTAAATTTCCCCAATGAAGTCAAGGCCCCACTGTTGGAAAGGTCCTGAAGCTAGCACAGGCTTCAAGGGCAGGGACTTGAGTTGTTGCTTCCTAGAGAACTTCTGGCATTTGATGTAAGCCCTAACTTTTGCACAGACATCAATGAATAGAGTAGGCCAGTAGTACCCAACCCTGAGAATTTTGTAAGTGGTGGTTTTCCAGAAATGATGTCCCCCACATAGGTTGTCATGGAAATCCAATATAATTTTCTGGGCCTCTTTTGGGTCTAAACATCTTAGAAGCACACCCAGAGGGTCTTTCCAATACAAGACCTGGTCAATAAGGCAATACCTGATCGCTTTGAGCTTTAAAGCTCTTTCCTTACTCCTTCCCATACCATCTGGAGGCCGCAGCTCCTGCAGAAAATATATGATAACTCTATACCAGGTGCATCCTACCAATGGAGGGTTGTCCTGAGGACTGCTACCAAGCGCTTTAGTCTGCTGGCTTTCTGAGCAAGTGTTGACGAAGTTAACCCCCAAAGATTTACAATTAGATTCAGCCAACAGCTTGGCTAAACCTTGGCCTTTAACTAGTTTGGTGGGTTTTATTTCCAGATCAAATTCGAGGATTTTGGCAATCCACTTGCTTCTTTTTCCATCTATATCAAGTTGAATGAGAATGTCCTTCACAGAGGCTGAAGGGACATACGCAATGACCTTTGAATGTAGAACATAGATTGTGAAAGCCTTGAGAGATTTCACCAAGGCATAGGCCTACTTCTCCATGATGCCATATTTGATCTCAGCATCTCTCAATGCTCGAAAAAAGAAATAGGTTGCTCAAGCCCCTCAACATTCTTCTGCAATAAAACAACTGCCACTGAATCTAAAGAAGCGAAGGAAAAAATCAGAAAGTCCTTGGAATAATTGGGATTGATTAGCACAGGTGCTTCAATCAATGCTTTTTTAATCTGGTCGAAGGATTCTCTGGACTCATCAGTCCATTTTACTTCATTTCCCTTCCTGAGCATGGTTGTAATATGTTTCATCAATTCAACGAAATTTGAAACAAACCTTCTCAGGAAATTAATCTTTTCCAAGAAAGACTCGACTTATTTTCTGGATCTCGGGAGAGACAAGCTTTGGATCGCTTGAACTCTGATAGGATCAATCTTGACTCCTTCAGCTGATACTATGTGCCCCATCAATTTTCCTTCCTGCATGGAAAATAATAATTTCTTGGGATTTAGGTAGAGACCAAACCTTCTGCATTTTGAGAAAACCTTCCTCAGATGTTGACGATGTTCTTTATCAGATTTTGAGAAGACTGTTATGTCATCCAGATAGATGACCACAAATTTATCCTTTTCTCCAATGAAGGCGATGTCCATGGCTCGTTGGAAGGTTGCTCCTACGTTCATCAATCCAAAGGGCATTTTGGCATACATGAACGTACCCCAAGGAGTGGTGAAAGTTGTTTTCTCTCTGTCCTCCAGCAGGACAGAGATATGATTGTAGCCAGAAAAGCCATCAATCATAGAGATCCGGGATGCACCTGTCACCCTTTATAATATATGTTCCTTCTTTGGCAAGGGGTAATTGTCCTTCTTTGAGCTCCTATTCAGGTTCTTGAAATCGACACACAGACTGATTTCTCCACTCTTCTTTCTCACCGGGACTAGGTTGGCCACCCAATCCGACTACCTTAAAGGCATGATGATCTAGGCATCCAGTAGCTTCTTTACGTCTCTCTCCATGATATGCAGTAGCATAGGATTAATTTGTCTCAATTTCTGCCTAAATGGTTTGGCCTCCTCCTTCAGTGGAATCTTATGCTTGATGACACCTGTGTCGTAAGTTATGAGGCTTCATAGGTCCAGGCAAACACATCAGCGAATTCTTTTAATAACTCAGCATACTCGACCCTCTGCTCCTTTGACAGGTTGCTTGACAGTTTGATAAACTTTGGATTCCCCTCTATGCCAATATTACACTCAACCACATCAACATCCTCATCTGAAACCTCACCCTTCACTGCCACATCGTTCCCATCGAAAAGCCTTTCCATAGGAACCAATCCCTTTGGAATGTGGTTTCTAGGCAGCTGAATTATATGGTGATTAACAGTTTTGTTCAAAAATACTTGAGGTGGAGGGTCACCCTCGGAATCATGATCCTGGTCAATGTGTAGTGCAGAGAACTCATCAACCGATTCAAAAAATCTTCTGATTTCAAAATCATCCTTGAACACCTTCCAATGCTTGATATTATCAGGTACAGAGGGCCTATATTTAATCTCAACATCATACCTAAGCTTAGGCGGTAGTGGGATCCTGAACTGGCTTGCTGAGACAGCCAGATAATCGGCCATGACATTTTCTTCTCTAGGAACAAATGAAATGTTGAAGGCCAAAAAAAAACTGTCAATCAGGTCCCATACCTCATTTATGTAACTTCTGAGCGGAGGGTGTTTGGCTTGATAAGCGTTTCTGATCTGTTGGACAATCAACTCGGCATCCCCGAACACTACTATCTCTTTGATTCCCATGTCCTTTACAGCCCTCAAACCTAAAATAAGAGCTTCATATTATGCCACATTGTTGGTAACTTCAAATTCTAATTTGTATGACGGAGATATGGTTACCTGAGTAGGGGAAACAAAAACTACTCCAACACCAATACCTTCTCTAGAAGAGGCTCCATCAAATAACATTTTCCACACAGAGATACACAGGGGGGGGGGGGTCTTCACGCAGAGTAATGGGATTTCTGATCTCAAGAGGAGGTTCAGGGGCATCGACAAGCTGTAATAAGCTGGATCCCAAATCAATATCAAGGGCAAAGATAGGATGATTGGTGGGGTTCACTTCGTCATTGATAATGTAGGCCAACTGAGCTTCTCTGTACAGTCTTCTATGCTCCTCTCCGAACACTGGAATGGTAGCATATGTGAGGTCCATCTGCAATGTTCCTATGAGCCATTTTATCCAAGATCTTGACAACAACATGCCAAACTTGGGAGGAACATCAACCACCATGATATCCATGACCACACTTTTCATGGGCAGCTGAAACAAGGCTACCACTAGATCTTTGATGACCCCAAGACATTGCACCCTCCTCGAATCAAAAGAATATAAATCATGATAAGCCTTTGTGACTTCTAATCTGAGTTATTCCATGACAGTCTTGGGCATGAGATTATGAGATGCCCCTGAGTCCATTAAACAGTTATGCAACACTTTATCATGTATGTTAAGGGACGTGTAGAAAGGGGGGGATGAATCATCTCTGTCTTCTACCATAGGACCTAGGATGACTGCTGGTTTTTCCTCTTGGATATTTACTGAGTCTGTGGAATGGCAGGATGGTTCGGGCTTCAACAGTTTAGAGAGGGATTTTTTGAAATCTTCGTGCTTGACCAGCTCTGAAAGGGGCACGAGAATCTTGATCTTCTGAATTTCATGCTCAAAGCTAAAGGAAGAAGGGGGTTTCATAATTTCTCTCACCTCTAGGACAGGGCCTTTGGCTATTGGTGAGGGATTTTGAGCTTTCTTTTCCTTGATGGTATTTGTTGCATACTTAGCAGGCTTCTCTGCTCTAGGAGGCTGAGCAGGGATGTCAGACTCCCTCCTCTTGGACCGGAGGTTGTATATGTTGGGACTAGTATTGGCCTTCTCACCCTTGCTCAACACATTTATTTGACTGTCTATGAGGGACTCCGCATATGCAGACTGAGTCAAATGGGGAAATGGGGAGGTGTCTCTAATACAATGAATTTCAGGGTCAAGCTCTTCTTCTTCCCTTTCCTTATCAGTAACAAGGTTATTTTGGAGAGGGGTTTGGATTTTCCAATCATCTTTGTCTCTGTTCCTTTGTTCCTTGGCATAATCTGAGGAACATTGTTGTTCAACCTCCTGGAGTTGCCTTTGTTATCAACATTTTGGGCATTCTTATAATTTTGTTTCCCCTCAAATTTTATCTTCTCTATTTCTACAGAAAGAGATTTTACCATTTTGGTCAATTCATCTACTTGAGGGTGAGGCGCAGAGGAAACGAAGGTTGAGGCTTCAGATCTTCCCTTTCATCTATCTACATCAGCTTTATTCCTGAGTCGGACAACTGCTAATACGTTATATTCTACTTCCACGGCTGCATCTTGCATATGATCCAGGGAAGTGGCTCGTCTCTCTCTGAGCAGGAGGCAGAAATCAGGGTCAAAAGCGCTAACATAAGTGATTTTAGTGAAGGCTTCTGTAGGCTTTATCTCAACAGGGATCTTATTGTACATTTTGTTGAATCTTTTGGAGAAGTCAAAGACAGATTCTCCTTCCTTTTTCTTCGGGGACCCAAACTCTGTGATATAATACATGACGTCTTTTTTATCCCCCCACTATCTGAGGAAAATGTCATCCAAAGCTTCTATCCCAGAAATGGATCCAAGCATCAATCCTCTAAACTACTTTCTAACTTCACCATCAAGGCTCTGGACAAAGACTCTCATCCAGACATCTTCATTTTCAATATTAAGGTTGTCTACATAACTGTAGAAGGCGGGAAGGTGTTCTTCAACAGTTATGTCTCCCTCCCTAGTGAATTTGGGCATATACTTTAGGTAATCTCCAATAGGGAGAGCATTCATGGGCTGAGGTAGGACTAGAGGGGCATATCTAGTAGCCACTATGGCATCCATTATGTTTCTAGGGGGATTAGCTCCTGCCATATGGATGATAGGTGGAGGAGAATAAGGAGGGGAAGGGGTTCGAACAGGGGAGATTGAGGGTGTGTTTCTGGGAGGAAAGGGAAACAAAAAAGGATTTGGAGAAAAGGCTACAGGGCTTGAAAGAAAAGAAGCTTCCCTTTCTGTAGTAGCAACAATAGTAAATAGAGGAGGGGTGGTAAAACCCGGGGTAGGACAATCTTCTGAGGCGTTGGGTCTAAACCATGGTACACCTTCAAGGGAGAGAGGAGTGACAAGGATTTCTCCCTCCAATCCTGAACCAGAAGGGGAAAACTCAATAGGAACACTCCCGAACTTTAAACTCCGGGAAACTCCAACAGACTGTATAATGGGAAAATGAGAAGAAGATATCGGAGTTCCTATAGGAGGGCAATGAAAATCATCAGAAATAACTAGTTCAGCAGTAGAAGTACCTTCTTGAGGGGTCTTTCCCTTTCTGATAATTTTCTCTGGGTCAGCGTCAGGAGTCGCTAACGACAGCTGTGGAGTGAACCTCGTGTGTCTTCCTCTGGAAGCCACAACTGAAATAGTGGAGTCGCTTTTAATGGATTCCCCAATGGATTCGCAACAATGGAGTCGCCAGGTGCACAGTTGCAATCTTGATATAATAAGTTCTGATGCACATTCAGAACCAGTAAGATTTGTCATTCAATCCAAGGGAAAATCTTCAATTTCGTCCCCGGCAACGGTGCCAGAAAAGTTAGCACTAGAAGTCACCCCTGGATTGCGGCAGGGGTAAGCTTGATACCCATCAGAGTTTTATGTCACAGGTTTGTAATAAAAGGGGGTCAAATGGGCGCAGTCTCGAGAAAGTATTGTTTAACTTGGAAAACTGGGCTGGTATGCGCAAATAGGTGAGGTCTTGGTCTAACTTCAGTCAGTAAGTTGTAGTATAGTGGTGAGTAGGGGGGAGAGCTTCAAACTCAAGATCTTCTCGAATTCACAACTCCATAGAACTAAAAACGTTATAACGACTCTGCGATCGATTCTACATGGCAAAGAGGTCACAACAACTCGACTGGAACTTCCATGCTTGAGCTCTCAGCATGAGAGGGAAAAGGAAACATGAGAAACAGATTAAAACTGGTGGCGATGTTACTTTGATCAAACGTACATCGCAGAAACGTAACTACCCTCGACGGGTTCACCCATGCCCGAGAGTTTTAACACAGTTGTTACTAAAAAATGGAGAGAAGATGACTTACATTAAACAAAAAATCTCATATATAGATACATAACCAGAGAACAAGAGTGTTCATTAAAACTTTACAATTCAGGAGCCTTGCTCTACCACTACCCCTTTACAAAATATAAAAACTGAGTATATATACCCAGAACTACTAACGTCCCCTAGGGACGTGATATGACTACTGCATTCAAAGCTTCATGTTCCTTCTTATTTTGTTAGGTTGTCCATGTTCTCCTTTGTCAGACGCAAATTTAAGCTAGTATGGGCTTTGCAGGAAACCCATTTTCAGAGGAGCTCTCGGTTGTCAGCCAACCACCACGGTCGTCCCTTCGTGCTTTCTATTTATGGTTGAAACAAGGTTTCAACCACCTTTTTCAGTTTCATTAACTGCTTTTATTAGGATCGGGACGAGGCCTGACACCCATGAACGTTCCAGGCGAACTCATAATCCCCTTCAGTCAATCCTGGTGCCTCAAGGCCATGCAACTCTCTTTTCCGTAACCAACTCGGGTGCTCTAGTCTTTCGCACAGCTCCTTCCCATCGCCCCATGAGACCATGGGCCGTGACCTTGTGCTTATCCCGCATGATATTTCGGAGCTATGCTTCTCGAAAGTTTTCACTCCATCTTCGCTTTAATATCGCGATGCTCAAAATCGTGAAACGATCGCTGAGATTAGCGGTCAATCTCGCTTCAAAATGGACGGCCATGATCTCTTCCCTGACAATACGAAATGCCAACTATGCGATGAGCACTAGCTCCCTTTCCAAACCTACTTCCTGTGAAACCTCTCATTCGTGAAATCGCGAAATCGGGATTTCGCGTTTCGGGGTTTCAGGCTACGAATGCACTTGTCGACGAGAACCTTGGACTTCCGATTCCTGATCCACCTAAATCATCGATGTCAGATCAATTAACCTCGTCTCCTCATGATCGGACGACCCAAATCTTTCCTTTCGAGAGTCGGGATTTTGCGATCCTTGCTGCATAATCTCACAACATTTAAACTCCCGATTCTCGCGCTCACTTGCTTTCGCTTCCATACTAGACCGCTTTTAGTGCTATGGCCTGCAGCAATGAAGGCCTGGATGACATGGCTAGGACTTGGGAAACACGAAGGCTCAGTGACAGAGGTAGAAAAAGAAATAATTGACCGTAGGGAAAACAAAAAAGCTCAGGGCCGATATCTCACAGGCAAACTTTGACAAGGAAAACCGATCGATCAAAAGGATGAAGGCAAACAAAGAAAAGTATATGTCGGGAGGAGAAAACTATGATCGGGTCTGCAAAAAGGGGAATATATAGGCAAAAATCACATACCTAGGCCAAAACCACAATTCACCAGCACATGGCAAGATTAGTCGCTAACAAAATGTTCATAATAAAAACAACATAACATTTATTTGATCATAAAATGTAATGAACTGGTTGTGTACGAAGGATGAACCTCCCAGCCATAGGCACCATTGTTCATTTTATCTCAAAAGCAGGTCACCCCCAAGTTGAGGATATGAATCCGCAAGGAGATCTGGCCCTCTGGTTGTCCACTCTCCATACTCAACAACCCAAAACCCATATTCTACTCCTACATCAGTTCTGATCCACCAACTCTCTCTTTCCCATAACCTGCACAACCCAAGGAATGTACCCCCTTCATTGCTCATAGTCTCTTAGGGTGTACTATTTGTTTATCGAGGCTTCCAATGCACTCAGTTGGTTAAGAATCTCTTAGCTGGGTACTTTAGGAACTCCCAGCTGCTTCAAGAGTGCTCACAACAACCTTCACAAGGCTCTTGAGCCATTTCCTCAACAAGAAAATGCACTAGAGTCTTACAACTCATTTTCACATGCACAATGACCTCAATTCTAGCATAACACACAACCAAATAGTGGTTTCCTTCAAGCATATCATGGTTGGTGCTCTTCCCAACACTTATCTCCAGCTTCCTTGCTGCCCAAAACCTACATGTAAAAACTGTCTTATTTGGCCATACAAATTTCATTTTCCTCAAGCCAATTGACTACTTACTCTGCCCAATGTTGATTGTACTTCAACCCCATGTTCACCAATAAATATGGGATGTGACTCTCACACCCACCCTCTTTACATGAGTTTAATGATTGGCTTTGGGAACACTCAACAACAAAAAATAGAAGGTTATACACAATGATAACAATTTCAGGAATGTGGGTTGGATTAACACCCATGAATAAAATCCCCCTTTGGCCCCCTCTCTTGTGGAATCATAGCCCCCCCCATCATTTTCATCTCTCTCGTATCACTACCAATGATTACTAATTTCATTAATCATTTCAATGCACATAATACATAGTTTGTCCCTCAACCATTTTAATCAATATGAGCTCTTGGCCCCAAACATACTGATTCGCCATCCTAAATCACATTTATACAATTACATTATAATTTGCAGGGATTAAAACTGGGGATGTTACATTCCCCTCCCCCTTATTTTTTCATTGTCCTTAGTGCACAACACCCTACGATGTACATACAATTACAATGTTAGGTTCTCTGGCCTTTAATAAACATATAGGCTCTTCAGCCTAATATCACACAAATATTCCAACCTAAATACAAATACATTAGCACTCTGCCTCCAAAAACAATAAATACATAGGCACTCCATCCCAAAAACATAGATACATAATCCATTGGCCTTCTCCTACAACTCTCTCGATTTCCACCAGCTCTCTTCTACACACCTGCTCGACCCAAGGAATGTACCCCTTCACTGCTCTCAGTCCATCGATATATACCATTCATTTATCAGGGCCTTTCTGGCACATGTAACTGTGAATCTCACCACTGGGATCTCAAGGGACTCGCTGCTAGGAAAAACTACTAGAAAAAAAAACCCAGTATCAAGCTTGTTGTTGTAGTGCAACTCACAAAGGAGTTCACTCTTCAAGCCCAACAACCTGGTTCTTTGATAGTGAAACTCCCACACATGGGTTCACTCTTAATGCCCAACAACCTGGTTCTTCAATGGTGGAACTCCCACACAGGAGTTCACTCTTGAGGCCTGGCAACCTGGTTCTTCTGCAAGCCTAACAACTTGCTTCTTTAGTCTTCAAAAACTCTAAACATCTGCTAACATGTCCATTGGAATTTAATCTTCTCTTCTCTTCTCTTCTAAAGTTTTGTTTCCATGCTTTACTCACCCTTTAGGATCATGCATCCCTTTCATTATTATACAGTTCCTTGGGTGATCCATCATTTTCCAAGGTGTTTTTACGTAGGCGAATGCCAACTTACCACTAGAATTCCACTAGTAGCTGCTAACCTATGTAAATCATCTCATCTGCATCATATTCATACATGCAATATGAGACATCTTCATACGAATTTCAATTATAAATTTTCAAATCTATTTTATATAGGAAAACAAAATTTCCCAAGCATGAGTTTTATGCTCATCATGTTTGGCTCTTACAGCTATAGATATCAATCTTCCTTGTGGGATTACATCCATGCCATATTCAAGACCATTCTCCCTACAATTTTCTTAATTTTCATGCAGCCAAACAAATTGTTAACATATCATAACAATTTGCAATTATTAATTTCTCAAATATGTTTTGTACGGGAAAATAAAATTTTGCATGCATAACTTTTCTACTCATTATGTATGACTCTTGAAGTTGTAGATATCCATCTTCTTTATGGCTTACATCCCTTCCATGTCCCGGATCATTCTCCCTGCGATTTTCTCAATTTTCACTCATCCAAACAAATTGTTAGCATTCATGCACATTTATAACAACTCATGAAGTGATCTCAAAATTGTATATTACCAACAATTCAATCATTTCCAGTCATTATTCACATTAAAAATGGAATTCAACCATTAATCACATTATCTAGAATGAAACTATCATTCATTGTACATGCATTATCAACACACCAAGCTTTTCATAATGCAATCAAACATTACCAATAAATAAAACCAAGGTATCAATATCCATGGCCACATTTACCCAACGCATCCTTGCATTGACTCCGGAGTACCATATATCCATGTCATGTATTCCACCATGGTGAGTTGGGAGGTCTAGCCAATGCCTCAACACATCATCCAAACTCTTCCCCGCAACTTGTTCGATCATTTGGATACCTTCCTCTTCAACCCATACACAACACTAGGAATATAATTATCTTAGTGCTCTCTCGTGCCGACAAAGAGGATGCAATCCAAACATCGGTTATATAAGGGAAAACCATTATCCATTTGGATGGTGCTATAGCCTTTCCATATCCAATTTCAACATGGCCTCACACATGGACATCTCTAATGGCATTCATTGCTACTTGTGACACCCCATTTGGATTAATTAATAAATATAATTAAGTAATGTAATTTAATCCATTAATGTAATAAAGTTATTTAATCATTAATTTAATTAAGACAATTAGATTATTTAATTAATTAGATTTGATCCTTATTTAATTAATGGATTAAATAATACAACTATAAATGAAATGATTATTTATTGGGTTAAAGGTAGATAGGGAATGGGTAGATAGGGAATTTATGAGGGAAGGAGACAGTGGATGGGGGGATCATGAAGGGGGAGTTGGTCATTTGGAGGAGGATTCAAGAGGGAGAGAAGAATAGAAAAATTAGGAGAAAGCTTTGGACTGTGAAATCTTGGAGGCATACGAGATTGGATGGTGGCTGGGATTTTGGGCTCGGGTCCAGGAAACAGTAAGGATTCCTGGGGCTAGGCAGTCGAAGAGGCTGTTCCTAGCTGGATGGGAGGAAACACTCAGTTTCAGGAAGTGGAAAACTGATAGCAGTGGATAAGGGATAAAGGGACCAAGTCAACTAGAACTAGATGTATTTTACTAGTTGATGTTTTTGTAAATATTGTAATTACATTGCTATTATTTACCAGTTAATTTTCTTGCATCAAGAAAATTTTATACTAATTTGTTGTAAATGAAACTCTTGCATTCAGATATTTCAAAAATAGAAAATTTGCTTCATGTATACAAAAATTTTCTTATAGGAAAGAGTCATTTACAAAAGAAGTTAATCATATTTAGAGGCCCCCAAAGAGAGGGCCTTACACTACCGCATGAGTATGTCTCCTATCTTGACTTGGTTATGATCTCATAACCAACATAACACAATATGCAATTAAATTTATCATAAGTGCATTCAAGCATTACATAGCATGTGTGTACTCAAGGCCTTCTGCCTTTTCATCAATTTCAAATATTGGAAAATTTAGCTGAGGGAATTATTACCTCAATTCCCTTCAACATTATCCATCACAACAACCCCAAATGCATACTTGCAAGGCTATTATTAAAATAATTGATGCTACCAGGCCAGCTAATATTGTTGTGAAAGCTTGCGAGATTCCTTTATTAACCTCTTTATCATCATCTTATCATTCTCATTTTTCTTCATACAGATGATTTTCATATGCAGTAGTATCATCAACATATTCAACCATGCTATAAACAATTTTCCTGGATACACAATCCATCATTAGTCATATTCAAATATCATATTTGCATTATATATATATATATATATATATATATATATATACCGCTCTTAGTCTATAATAATGTTGTATGCATGTTTAGGCTTGTCCACATGCACAAATTCACATCAATATGCATTAAACATTCAATCTTATCATGCTCACTTCATGCACGTGCATTCTATCTTTATTGTATGTATCATGTATCACTTCTATCATGCACACTCCACCGCATATTTATTTTTATTTTTTATTTTTTGTTGTTGTTGTTGTTGTAGATGGTTGTTCTTGAATTCTTGTAGATCCTTGCTGCTTTGCGCTCTACCATTATTCTCATCTATGCACCACTAGTCCCTATTATGAACCTTTTAGCCAAGCCCTACTTGGCCATTTTACATTTCCAACCACTAGACCCACTAGTGATGCCATCTCACAGTTGCTTCCTTTATGCAAATAATCATGTCCCAACATCTTTTGGCTAAAATTATCAATATTTATAGTGTTGTAACATGCACTACTCCAATTGAATATTAACATTAAAATCTAATTAACCACTCCCCATTTCCTTGACCCCATCGGTCTTGAAATATCATTCTCATTGATTGGCATTTCAGCATTATGAAATGTTTCTTTTATGTCATATTTTCCAATACCCTTCTATCCACGACTTTTCTCAATTTAAATACCTCTCTTCACTTAATTGAGTGATTCACTGTAAAGCACTACTTGGCCACTCAAGACAACTTTGCTCCAAATGGAATGTTACACTCCTCCATTTGCACCTATACCATGTTTCCACTGTGCACTTTGACAATAGAGGCAACTTTCTTGCTCTAAATACTTTTAGACACAAGTAGCTAAGGCATAGTTTAACAATTCACTTTTCTTGTATTCCAATGCTTGCACATAGAGATGACTCGTCCACTCCATGATTAACACCTCATCTCATGATGTCCTTTTGTCTTCTCTTGCAACAATCTATGTAGCATTCACTACATTTCTACCTTCAAGGCTATGGAGTCCTCCTTAACTCCCTATGCATGCTATGAAATTCCTCACATGTTGGATTCATGCTTTATGTAAGAGCCTCTATTGATCATCCTTTGCAATCCATTCACTCTGTAGCAGCCACATATTAATTTAACTTTGCTATTTTGAGTCCTTTGTCAACCTTTAAATACTTGTTCTGCAGTCCTGTAATTCCCTCTGCAACTCTTTGATTCCTCAAACAACTGTACAAGATTGGTCTGCTTCCTTCTACAATTGAGATAGTTCCTTTTAGGTTCCATCTATTTTGCATACCATGTCAAGCATAGAACCATTTTCTTCCTCATGCGTCTTCTTATGAATTTCCTTTCTAAAGACCACTTCCCTATTTGTGTTCTTCTTGAATTTTCATCCCATTCTATCTTGGAAATACACTTAGTACCCTCAAAATGTACTCAACATTATCTATTTGCATCAACAATTCCCTTTTATTGTTGTCATATTTCTTTGAGTGATGTAATATGCTCCAACTAGCTCGGCATCCACGTATGGTGTCGTTTTACACTTATCTCAACTATTCATGGACTTTGTCCAATTATGGAATTCAATTATTTTTTTATGGATTACCTCTCACTAGAGTCTAATTGCATCCATCTAGAACAAATCTACACATACTGGACTTTTCACTCTCTCATTCATTTAGTGATTTACTCTTGCACCTTGTTTCCACTAAACACTCTAACAAAGTGGATGTATTTCTCTCATTATTCAGAGAATAATTCCTGGAGATAATGCACCTTACCTTTATTTATGCATTATGGCCCTCTTTATTAGAATTCCAGCATCTTGGGTTCCCAAATCCTCATGGTTGTTGTTATGAACATAAATATATATAAAATATATAAATATAACTATTAATTAACAATTAATTATCAATGAAGAGACACCTCACATGAAAGGTCACGTCTCTTATGAAAGGGCACCCCTGCGTGGGTATATGTATAGGCCCTCATTCTCATTGTAATCATATCATATCTCATATTTTACTCATACATTTTATATATATTGTGATCCATATGGATTTCTACATTGTGTTCCAAGTATTTTGGATATTTAACTCGTGAGATAGATTTGATTCACCACATTGGCATTAGAGCCTCGTTTCTGATCTTGGCATTTGCCCATACAAGGTTTTATCCACACTAAAAAAAAATTCATAGTTTCTTTGATATTTGGTCGACTTACCACAACTGACTTTTGGTCATTCTCTGTTGAAGAAAAAAAAAGGTGATTCCACTGCAACTTTAAAGTCCAAATTTTTTGTTCAAGGAAAAATAAAGTCTCCTACAAGAGTATTGCAAACAAAAATAATAATAAAATAATTTCATAGTTTCTCCAAAATTATTCCGATGCAAATTATGTAGATAAATCAAGAAAAAAAAAGTATGATTGTAGTACCATACAATTTGAATAAATTAAATTAATTCGGGGGTCGTACATGAATGCCCAATTGAATAAATTAATTGACAAACAATAATCCGGATTGGATCATTATATTATTTTTCATCTATCTCACCACTTTTTGGGTGGAATAATTGGAGGAATCAACTTACAGGGCCATTTCGGCGACTGGTCCAAATTTGGAAATTTGGGTCCAAAAAACAGTCAGAAATCTTCCAAAGCCATTTTGAGGAATCAAATGACCTTTTTTTTGGTCTAAATATTACTATAGAGGAATATTCTTAATTCTACACGTCGATACTTTTCCAAAGACGCAGACCGTTCGTCAATCAGAGTTCATATGAGAAAGTTATGTCTCTCGCAAGTTGACCTACTATATTGATCACCATGGTGTGAGTGGATGCCATGTCAACCTCCATTACTTAGACATATGGGGATATCCACATAGTGTGTTTTCTAAGAACATTCTAGAAGGTCCAAAACCTTATCACAATTGAAGGTTGAGGAAGTCAAAAAACCTATCCCTCTATTGGGCTATGTTAAAAACTGGGCCACTAGGAGGAGAAGGGGTTCCATTCTTTTTCATTGTATCTTGTTCCATAGCTGAGCAAAACATATGAGAGTGGTATTCTGTGAGCACAACATAGGAGGATATATTCTGTATAAGCCATACAACATAGAGAGTGCCTAATTCTTTGTACTTGCATCATTCATATACCAGAGAAAAGAGAGCAGAGAAACCTCACCTTCTAGCTGGGTTTTCTCTCGTATTAGGTTTCCCAAGCCATATCTTGTGTTTATTTATGGATGGTGTGACTATATTTTATTGTTCTTTATTTTCCACATTTGATCTATTTCATGCATAAGAAGAAAATAAATAACTAAGTATTCTGAGATCTGAAGGAAAAATAACCGTAATAGTAAAGATTTCAATATTTTTTATTAGATTTGTTGTGATGAAATGTTCCAGTGGAATATCCACGACAGTTTATAGATCATATTGGTATCAGAGTAGTTTTTTTATTTTGGGTATTTGTGGGAAGTTGCAGGATCCAAGAATCGGCTTAAAGAGAAGTCATAGAAACCCCAACCATGGTGAACGAGTCTGTTCATAATAATCCTCGAGATCCAACAGAAGAAATATTTGAGCGATTGGAAGAGAAAGTTCCTAACATCAATTGCAATATGAACCTCCTTATAGTGGCTCTAACAAACAATCTTAGACCGTTTGTAGATGATGGAGGATATAACTCAGAGAGCAGATCGGATGGAATATTGGAACATCAAGAAGACTCAGGAAAGGAGTCGCGGAAAGAATCCGAGAAAGAATAGTCAAGTTTGAGTGCCATGAATCCTTCACAGTGTGTATTCAATATGGAAGAGAAAATGGACATAAAGACATACCAAGGTGTGATCGATGCATTAAAACCGAATCATTCTTGTAACAACTAGAAGTTTATTTTAGCATTCACCATAAATAGGAAGAGCATAGTATTTCATTTGCTAGACTGAAGTTAGAGGGCTATGCTTTAACCTGGTGGAAAATCCACACAGAAACACTTAGGATGGACGGTGATCCAACAGTAACTAGATGAGAGACTTCAAAACCCTCATCAAGCCCCAAATCTATCGTATCAGGTATGTAGAGGACCAATGGATCTAGTGGCACTACTTCGGGTAGAGGCAATGGCAGAGTGTACAAGAGTACACCACTGAGTTCAGAAAGATGGCCATCATGTTGGGTATCTCCCCCAATAACCTAGATGTACCCTTCAAGTATTTGGGAGTTTACATAGTCATCTATGAAAGCAGGTGTTTCTCTTCAAGCCAAGGACAGTGGATGAGGCTTGTGTATAGGAAAAATACGTGGAAAACATAGGCCAAAAGAAGGGGTATCCAAGTGGTTCGAAGCAGAAAGAGCACTAGGAAGCTTCCAAGGAGGGGAAGAAGAAGTGGAAAGGGGGAAAATATAAGAAGAAAACAACCATTTCCCAACAGAGTAAAGATCCTAGCAACCATTGCAATCATTGCAACATTGATGGCCACACCGAGGAAATTTTTTGGAAACTGCATCTAGAATTGAACCCGAAGAATCACAAGAAGGATGGAAAGAAAAAGAACCTTCTAGCCAAAGATTCAAGCAATCAGGTTGAAAGTAGCTCGAATGTTGATGACAATATTGTTTGCACATATGTGCAGAAGGAGGTGAATCTGAGTAGCTTTCATCACTAGGAAGAGAAGGAGATGACCAAGCTCTTCCACATCAAGATTCAGGTCAAGAAGACCAATACCAAGACAAATGCTCTGTTCAACTCTAGTTCACATGATAATATCATAGCAACGGATCTTGTCAGCAAGCTTAGATTGGAGGTTCACAGTCATCCTAGCCCCTATCCATTAGGTTGGGTAAACAAGGATGCAAAGATAAAGGTAATGAAACAATGTAAGATTAAATTTTCTATAAGTGTTGATTTTATTGATGAAGTGGAATTGGATGTAGTACCCTTTGATGTATGTGGAGTAGTGTTTAGAATCCCTTACATGTATATGAGGGATGCAATCTTCATGCGAAGAGCCAACCCATACCGACTGATCAAGGATGGGAGTCCTACATCATCAATGCACATAAAGGCAAGTTAAATATCTCACTGGTATGTGCCAACCAAGTCAAGAAGTTGATTATTTCTAGTAAGAAATATGTTTTGTTTTTCTTAGGATAAAATCAGTTCGATGATGAGTCAATGAGAGTGAAGGCATCCTTGGAGGGGTGTACTAAAGAGTAGAAACATCAATTGGAGGAGTTTCTATAGGCATACATAGGAGGGTTCAAGGAGCCTAAAGGGCTACCACCTAAGAGAGAAGTGGAGCACAAAACACAATTATTTCCAGACTCCCCATTGCCAAATACTGGGTTGTATAGACAGTCCATTCTGGAATCAAATGAAGTGAAGAAGCAGTTGCAACAATTGTTGGATTAGGGTGTGATTCGACCAAGTACCTCACCTTGTGGGTCACCCATCATAATTGTGCCCAAGAAGGATGGGACTTGGAGAATGTGTATCAATTACAGGGAATTGAACAAGACTACACTAAAGAATCGATACCCCCTACCAAGGATCAATGATCTGTTGGACTAGCTACACCATGCCAAGTATTTCACTAAGCTAGATTTGAAACCGAGATATCACCAGGTACAAGTCAAAGAAAAAGATACCTGGAAGACTGCCTTCAAGACAAGGCAAGGTTTGTATGAGTGGTTGGTTATGCCATTTGGTTTATGAAACGCACCGACTACATTTATGAGACTAATGAATGACGTTTTACACCCTTTTCTAGGTTCATTTGTTATTGTTTATTTGGATGATATATTGGTTTATAGCACTACCTTGGAGGAGCACATCTTGCATCTTATGTAGGTGTTAGAGACTCTGAAAAAGCACCAGTTACTGGATAATCTCAAGAAATGTGAGTTTGCTCAGTAGTCTTGGTGTATTTGGGGTATGTGATCGGTGGAGGGGAGATCAAGATAAATCTCGCAAAGATGGAGGCCATCATGAAATGGTCAGTTCCTACAAATATCACTGAAGTTAGGAGTTTTATTGGGGTGACAAAATACTTGTGGAAGTTCATAGCTACATTTTCAATGGTAGTTGCACCACTCCACACCATGACAACTAGTGGTAAAAGTTTCCAGCGGGGGAAGAATCAGTAGAAGGCCTTTGATGAGCTGAAAAGAAAGATCAGTCAAGCACCAGTCCTCACACTACCAAAATTGTGTAAGCCTTTCGAAGTGGAGACAGATGCAAGTGGGTATGCCATGGGAGTAGTACTGATGCAAGGAGGAAGGCTCGTCTACTATCATTCTGAAGTATTTTATGGGGCAGTTCTCAACTACCCTATCTATGACAAGGAGCTCTACGCCTTGGTACAAGTTGTTAAAAAGTGGAAGCATTATCTGATGGGAAAGGAGACCATCATCCATACAGATCACCGACCACTACAATATTTGTAGGCCTAGAGTAAGCTACAACAAACAAGGCATTACAAGTGGATGGGGTTTTTACAACAATTTCATTTGGTCATAAAGTATAAGAAGGGTATCACAAATAAGTTGGTAGACATGCTTTCACAACCACCCACATCCAATATTACAACTTTGGGAACTCTGATGCACATGGAGCCTTTTACTCATTATGCATACAAAGAGGCATACATGGAAGATGAGGACTTCAAGAAGGTTTTTCAACAACTATAGGGCCAAATTCATATAGAAGAAGGTGATAGCAAGGATGACTATCATTTCCAAAATGGGTTACTCTATAAGTTTGACAAGCTCTGTTTTCCTAAAGGTGAATGATTGCATCTTATCAGAGAGGCTCACACCTCGAAGGTTGCAGAACATTTTGGTGTTGGGAAGACAGTTGCCAACTTACAGAGGTATGTATATTGGCCTGGAATGAAAGAAGATGTAGCACAATATATTAGAGGATGTATACTTTGTTGTACCAATAAGCCCAACAACAAGAAGCAAGGTCTATACCATCCCTTACCTGTACCCACTCAAACTTGGGAAAGCATTTCCATGGATTTTCTGGGAGGTTTACCAACAACCAGGAAGGGACATGACTATCTATTTGTGGTAGTTGACAGGTTCAACAAAATGTGCATTCTCATGCCTTGTAAAAAGACCATCAATGGACAAGAAGCAACCAATAAGTTCTTTGAACAGGTCTAGGATCACTTTGGGATACCAAGGAGCATCATCTCAAATAGGGATACCAGATTTATTAGTGCATTTTGGACTACATTGTGTGAGCAGATGGACACTAATTTGAATAGGTATACAACATTCCATCCATAGATAGATGGGAAGACGAAAGTACTCAATAAGACTTTGGTGTAGCTTTTGAGGGTTGAACAATCAGAAGCATCCTAAGACTTGGGATGAAAATTTGATCTATATCTAACACTCTTATAACAGAGCAATCCATACTTCTACTGGTAAGTCACCTTTTGAAACATGCTCTGGGTATTTACCACCTTCACCCTTAGATGTTGTATATGGACAATAAGGAGGAGTGAGGGAGGACCTCATAGGAGATGTATTAAAAGCATAAAAAATTGTTGAGAAGATTAGGTAGATCCATTTTCAAGTACATGAGACACTGAAGAAATCATAGGAAAAGTACAAGGCTAGACATGACCAACACAGAACATAGAAAAAAATTAGAGTGGGAGACAAAATATGGTTACAACTGAATAAGGAAAGACTATAGGGTCTTGGTAAGAATATCAAGGATTTATGGTATGGTCCTTTTGGGGTGTTGGAAAAGGTGGGAGATAATTCCTATAGACTCAGTCTACCCCCATACATGCACATTTACTTAGTAGTGAATGTTGATAATCTCAAACTCTATGAGCCCTCCATGTTGGATCAGGAGGAGGAGTAGGTCTTACCTTCTATAGAGGATTTAGCACTAGATTCTCAGGTAGATTTGGTAGAAGACACAGTTTTGCAGAAATGGTCCAGAACTACAAGATAGGAGAAGCATGACCTTTGGAAGATTGGGTTGAAAGGAAAACTTTCAGGCAAAGCAAAGTGGTGTTCCAGGGAGAAGGTAGAGGAAATATTTCCTCACCACATTCAATAAATATTTTGGGGACCAAAAGCCTCCCTAAATGGGGAGGTACGATCCAGGATCATTATATTATTTTCTATCTATCTCACTACTTTTTGGGTGGAAAAACTGGAGGAATCAACTTACAGGGCCATTTCGGTGGCTGGTCCAAATTTCGAAATTTGGGTCCAAAAAATAGTAAAAAATATTCCAGATCCATTTTGAGGAATCAAATGACATTTTTTTGGTCCAAATATTACTATGGAGGAAGATTATAAATTCTACATGTCCATACCTTTCCAATGACTCAGACCGTTCGTCAATCATAGTTCGTATGAGAAAGTTATGCCTCCCATAAGTTGACCTACCATATTGATCATCATGATGTGAGTGGATGCCATGTCAACCTCCATTACTTAGACATGTGGGGATAGCCACGTAGTGAATTTTCTAAGAACATTCTAGAAGGACCAGAACCTTATCACAATTGAAGGTTGAGGAAGTGAAAAAACCTATCCCTAGATGGCTATTAGGCTATGTAAAAAACCGAGCCACTAGGAGGAGAAGGGGTCCATTCTTTTGCATTGTATCTTGTTCCATAACTAAGCAGAACATATGAGAGTGGTATTTTGTGAGCATAACAGAGGAGGAGAGATTTTGTAGTAGTCATACAGGCCACAGTTCAAAGGTAAATCCACAGAGAGTGCTTCTTTCTCTGTACTTGCATAAATTCTATACCAGAGAAAAGAGAGCAGAGAAAACTCACCTTCTAGCTGGGTTTTCTCTCGTATTGGGTTTCCCAGGTCATATATTGTGTAAATATTTGTGGATGGTGTGATTGTATTTCATTGTTCTCTATTTTCCACATTTTATCTATTTCATGCATACGCATAAAATAAATAACTAAGTATTCTAAGATCTGAAGGAAAAATAATCGTAATAGTAAAGATTTCAATAGTTTTTATTAGATCTGTTGCGATGAACTGTTCTAGTGGAATATCCATAGAAGTTTACAAATAAAACAGTCGTACAATCCATCCATTTTTAGCATACGACATCAAATTTGAAAGAGGACAGTCTGTAATTAATAAATCTATGCAACCACTGACTATTTTCAACCGTCGATTTCAGTATCCCTTACCATATTTCCATACTAATCATTAAATTGAGCGTTGTGTCGTCGTACACCACCGTACAATTTTTTTCCACCCGTCGTACACCTCACATGCGTTTTCCGTATGGATCTCTCATAACCACTGTCATCGTAAGATCCACTGTACCTTCAACCGAGCTGTTCATACATATCTCTCATGGCGAGCAATATCCAGCCTGCTGCAGAGTCTTTAAGACTCTACAGACTGGATGCCCGTACAACATGTGTTCCCAAATGCTACACTCGCACTTCCATGCATCCATCCAACTACCATGCATCCATCCAACTTTCCGACTCCGATCGATCCTCGCGTGGCTGATGGTGTAACGCAAAACACGGTGAACAGTAAATGCTGTGAGAAGCCATTTCGAATTCCGTGAACGCCCCTCTGCGCCCATTTTCAAATTTGAATTTGAAATTTGAAATGAGTTGAATGGATGCGCTATACATTATTCCCTCCACGCCTCATTTTTTAATTTGAAATGAGCTGGGATTTTCCCGGTGGGATGAATGCTCTGATAACCCCAGATAGAGCTCAGCGATCTCCCGCAGGATCTCTGCAATCCACAAGAGGCGGACATTTTGTTTGTGAAGCTACTGGAGTCAATGAAGGAATGTCTGGATAAAAGTGTGATTGAGGGGGACTTCAAGCAGTTCTAGGATGACCCGGGGATGCACTGCATGACTCAGATGTTGGAGATGTTTGCTGCAACACCTGTTCCATGGGTGGGTGTAAAGTTCCGGAGATGCTGGAGAAGGCCAACGACGTTGGCTTCCCAACTTCTTATTCCCTCCAGTATTTTTGAGCTTGTTGCAGATGCTCATGGAACAGATCACCCAGACGAGGTTCCTTGGGTGGGTGTAAAGTTCCTTGGCTTCCCAACTTCTTATTCCGTCCAGTATTTTTGAGCTTGTTGTAGATGCTCGTGGACCAGATCACTGAGAGGAGCTTGGAGCTGGTCTTTATGGTATGTAAATACATGGAAAACTTCATATTGTAAGTCATTGACTTTTATTTCCAGTGCTATCCACATGGAAACATACTGCAATCTGCTCACATCCAAATTCCAGTTCAGGGAAGATTTATAATGGGTAGTTTCCAATTTATAATCGCTTAGTATGAATGTATATTGGTCAGGCACCTTCATACCCTGAACGCGCTCAGAAGCTTATGGAGGAATTGAAAGAGATGTTCAATTCAATTTCGGTGGAAGATGGAGTATTAATCACTCCCCTCAACGATCTCTTTTCACGCCTTTTCATAGCGGATAGCTTTGAACGTTTGGGAATCGATAGGAATTTCAAAATTGCGATAAAATCAACGCTGTATTAAGTTTACATGCTAGTCATCGTAGCCTTATCATCATTATTTATTTATGGCATAGACATGATTATAAAGAAAAACTATTTTCACCTACAGTTATTGGAGCGAAAAAGACATTGGACATGGGAGAGAAAGTGTTGTTACTAATCTTAACTCAACTGCGTTGGGGTTTCGAACTCTTACACTACAAGGATACCCGGTGTCTTCAGGTAGATATATCCACATTTTATTACTAAATCACTCGTTTATGTTATTTTCTGATAGCAGCCAACTGCCATCTACGTAGTCATAGATTTGATAATACATTATGCATTAATATCAGGTGTGTTGGAGAACTTTAGAAACGTGAAGGGGCAGTTTGCCAGTTCTTCAAAAAGCAGGAGAAATCCGAAGTGTTCTCAATTTATTTCGGACCTCTCAATGGGTTATTTGTGACACCTTTTGTAAGCATGTTTCATACTAAGTGTACAATTTATATCAACTTTTTAAATGAGTGTTCTAAGGTGTCTATCTAAGTCAATAAGTATGATTAGTTTGATTGACCCATTATGGATTTTTAATAATTTAAATAAATATCAATGTAAAATTTCTTTATTCAATTTTTTTTTACAAAATAAATTACCCATTTAAAATGAATGCACCAATAATGTTCATGTTTATATGTATAGGTATTTTCACATATATTGTTAAATAAAATGATAATGTATTTATTTATCCATCTCTATATTTTATCTTTCTATTTTTGTAATCAATTGATTCAACCAGCGAATATCTTATTTTGCACCCACCATACTAATGTTTATGAGTTGTATGTTTTTGACTCATTTTTCAAATATTAGTGTGATGGACTTGGTGCCTTTCCTATGGAGATCTTTGATAATTGAAATTTTGGAAATCATATTTTCATGGCTTCCTTTATTTTCTATCATCTTTTTAAGGATTTTTTTTAATACAATGGAGACATATTTTACAAAGCACCAATTTCTTAGCAATATGGAAAAAATTGTGAAAAAATGTCCAAAGATGAATTTGAGTTTTTGCTAAGATTATGGATAGAAAATGAAAAATGTTCTCATAGTGATTACAACAGACATATAGGAACATTGACCCACATATCTATGTCCTTTCCAAGTAACATATACACGATTGATTCCACTAGATGTTCACTTTTGTTGCTACCATTTCCGACATGTATTGGATAGATATGGAAAATAACAAATGATGTCTCTATTTCATTCTCCAAACATGGATTAAATGTGCCTAACATTACATTGCAATCAACTAATATGTTTGACAAATGATATGCAACAAAAATATGGGCATTAGAGGAAACATACATCAACAATGATCCCCAATTTTCTCCTCACTCATCCAGTCACAATTATTATCATGGTACTGGGTTGTGTTGGAGTTTAATATCTAATATAACATGAAATATAAATAAGAAATGCCCATGCTTTTTCCGAGTTCAATAAATTAGAAGGATTGTGCTTATGTAGAAATTCAATTAGTACAATTCATGTTTTATGATTTGACCATTGGTATGTGTGGTCCCATATGCGTTGATACAACATTGCCCTGGGGTGATTATTAAATTAGCATTCCACCAACTCATAATGTTACCGATCTCATTCAAAGCATAATGTTATATCTAATTTCACTTAACATAATTGGGTTAATGATGTATCAATATGAATTACATTAATGATTAGTGATTATGTTACTACAAGGATGTTAATTTGGTTGGTCAATGGATAAAAATTTGGACATATAATTTTCAGTTGAGAACACAATTTTGAATGAAATATCCACAAACATTCATGATTTTTACTTTTGATTAAAGTTTGGATTATATAGTTTCTTTAGCATTTCTTTGGTTTCTCTAGTTGGTTAATGACCATAACATCTTGATATATATTTTTTTATTTCTCTTCATGGAATAATATGGACCCTGGTGAACAACCTCATGCATTATTAGTCCTTACACATGTTGAAGAAATGTTGATAGCATGAGTGATTTTACAGGTTGGACATGCTCGAGGTGGTTAGTATAAATACAGTGGCCACACAATTATCTTTCCACAAGATATCAATACAATTGTGAAAATCCTTTCGTGCGACATTGAAGATTTGGACATTGAAGATTCAACACCAGTAGTCGAAGACTCAACCGAGTTTATATAGGGTGCCAGATCAATGGGAGTAGTCATTGACCATTATCCCAATACGTTTGCATCTCCATCTTCTTTGTCAACAAAGCAAACCCTTGA